>PVJH01037261.1:0-18028 GCA_004026705.1 Nesogale talazaci | reverse complement strand
ACTCATGAAGTCATAGGTCAGCGGGTGCAGAATTCCAGCGCTGGCAGGGATCTCCACATGACTCCTTGCTTCCAGGGCTCAGGGTCCATCAACAGCAGAAGCAACTCATCGCTGGCAGAGGTCTCCATGTGGCCGCCCCAGCTTCAGAGGTCTGCCTCCATCAGGGCAAGGCCTTGTGGTCTCTCCGCCGGCTCCTTCAGCTTCTCGGATGCTGCCAGCTTGTCATTTCCATGATTCCTTGTCTCTGAGACTAACTCACAACAACTGGGGAAGATAGGTTCTCATCTTCACAAGGGAAATATCGTGAGATTTCCCAGAAGTCTCAGGAGAAAGCCATGCTCACATACAGGTCTCATTGGCTACTCAATGGCTATGTCCAGATTAACAGGCTAGACTGCACCCCTACATTTCAATCATAAAATTAACATAAGCACATGACTGCCACACTCCACATATAAAGTAACCAGCAGGGAAGACTCCCTCGCTCAGAGATAAAGAAAGAAGCCAGGAGGAAATACAGGCATGTACATATGAAATTATATTTATATATGATGATGGGGAAATAGATCTATGTGCATATATTTATAGGTTTAGTACTAAAGTAGCAGATGCACGTTGGGCCTCTACTCAAGTACTCCCTCAATGCAAGAACACTTTGTTCTATTAAACTGTCATTCCATGATGCTCATTCTCCCAACACAATCACAAAGGCAAAGTGGGTGCAGAAGCAAATGTAGTGAAGAAAGTGAATGGTGCCCAGCTATCAAAAGATATAGATAGCATCTGGAGTCTTAAAGGCTTGAAGATAAACAAATAGACAATTAGCTGAGAAGCAAAAGTAACACACCAGCCTGTGTAATAATGAGGTGTCAAGGGGATCAATTATCAGGCATCAAAGAACAAAAAAAAATCATATAACTGTGAATGATGGGGAGTGCTAAGTGGAGTCCCAAAGCCCATCTGTAGGCACCTGGACATCCCCTCACAGAAGAGTCTGGGAGAGGAGATGAGTCTGTCAGCTTTCCTCTAGTTCTTAAATCCTCCCCCGCCCCCACTATCATGATTCCAATTCTACCTTACGAATCTGGCTAGACCAGAAGATGTACATAGGTACAGATAGTAACTGGAAACACAGGGAATCCAGGACAGATAAACCCCTCAGGATCAATAATGAGAGGGACAGACAATAGGAAAATGGGTGAAGCAAGCAAGACATTGGTAAGTGTAAAACATGAAAAAAATGAGGACAATTTCTAAATGATCAAGGGTTTATGTGGGAAGGGGTGTGAGGGAAGAAGGTGGGGGAAAGGAGGAGCTAACACCAAGGACTCTAGTAGAAAGAAAATGTCTTGAGAATGGTGATGGCAACAAATGTACAAATGTGCTTGACACAATGGACGGATGGATGGGTTGTGATGAGCTGTACAAGACGCCACTACAATGATTTCTTCAAAGAAGGATGGCGGGGGAGCATGTTCCCCTCCGAGCATAAGTTCAAGGATGTGCTGTCAGCAGCATGGTCACAGCGGAGGAAACTGGGAGGCTAAGAAGGTTCTGGGAATGGACAGAGTAGTGGGAGACAGAGTCAGAGAGGCAAGAGTGAGGGGAGAGGTTTGGGAGGCTGAAACAATCGTCAACGTTGAATAAGAGGGAGAGCTTTGAAAAGTTTGAGCTGCAGAGTTTTACTCACTGCCCTCTTGTCCATGGCTATAATCAATGACCCTACAGTGCGCGGTTGAACTGTCCCTGCAACCTTCTGAAGCCGTTACTCTTTACAGGAGTAGAAAGCGCCACCTCTCTCCCATGGCAGCTAGTGGTTTCGAATGGTTGACCATGCAGTTCACAGCCCCATGCTTAACCACTGTGGCACCAGGACTCCAGAACGGAGGAGTGCCGTTACGTAATTCCTGTTACATTGGTTACCTTTTGGAGAACAGACTGTGGTGAGGTGGGAGTGGAAGAGAGGAGACCCATTTGAAGGTTACTAGAACAATCCAAGCAAGAATTAAATTAGGTTGTACACATGATGGCTATATTGTAAAATTTGCTCTTGAGAAACATTCCGAACAGTTCGAGGCCCTGATAAATAATGCTTCATGTTGGAAAATATGCTACAAGGCCAAAATTTTATGTATTGTTTAGGAGGAATCTTTGCTGGTGTAAGAAACTTCCTCCCCCTACACTCAAAAATATCTTCCCTGGCATCACACTGCTTCAGGTTGGCAGAAAAACATATCAGGGAAACTCTCGTTTTTCCCCCCATAGGAAAATTTTGTTTGTAACTGGCCTGAATTTCCATCCAGGGAGTGGCTGTTATTGAAAGACAAGCTTTGTATATTTTGTTACATAGATGCTCTCTCTTTTGGAAGCTGCCAGCAATATTTCCATAATTGCCAGCTGTCTAGGTTGCTGTAACCTGCTATGTAACATTCTTCTAAAGTGCGTTTGTATTTCTCAAGCCCCCAAAGCACCCAGTGTGCAGTAATGAGTTTCCCCCAGCAGTTTTTACCTCCCTCCTGGCATTGATCAACTGCTGTGTTTAGTGTGGTGAAACTCTCTTCCAGATAAAACCTGACTTTGGCCTTGACGTCTGTTTTTCCAATGGCTATTAATCAATTTTTACAAGCTGCCTCACATTCTTTTTGGGGAGCCAGACCGTCATATAAATGTAAAAATAATCATTGAGCAGACCAGGAAGCAGAGAAGACATCCAAGTCGTATACGTGCGAGGCAGCATGGCTGGGACACAGTTATGCAGATGAGGGAAGACTGATTCTCCTGTTTGGTAACATGAGTCATTTTGCTTATAGATGATTACTCTCCTCTGCAGTGGACCAAAGGGCTGGAAACACCATGGAGTCAAAGGATTTGCTCTCAAAATGAATTTATTTACCGAGATATGAACTGCCACTTAATGGGAGCAATGACTTGAAATCCTTGGTTTTTTTCTTAATGAGATTGTATCTTCTTTAAAAATAGGACTTAGGGACTTAGGGATGAAGGGGGGTATCCTAAGTTTTTTTTTTCTTGGGGGGGGGAGGGGTTGCGCGGCATCACTGCTCTCCGGTGGTGGGAGTAGGAGGCCCAGCCCCACTGCTGGAATTGAATCTCCGTCCCAGTGGGCCACAGTCCCACGCACAACCACTACACCACTGGGGCTCAGCCCCCTAAGGTTTTTTAAACAGTTCAAACTGGGTTTTGCACACTTTCGGTACAAATAAGTCATGTTACTAAGTAACCATCTCTGCAGAAGCAGTTGTCGGTGCTTGGAAGCTAAATGAAAGGTTGGCAGTTTGAACCCATAGGAACAAGGTGGGGCCGTCTGCTGTCATCAGTATTCCAACCTGGGAACTGGTGAAGCAGTCGGCTCTGCCCTGAAGGTGAGTTGGGATCCATTTGACAGCGATGGCGCTGTGTACCCATAGTTTGAGAAGATGGAGAGAATGAAGGGTTGGGTCCCTCTGTTAGGTTTCTGGGGTGGTTGACCTCAGTTGCTACTCAATGCTGAAAACATTCAGTGGCAGAAGCACTTTGATAAACTCCTGGGTCTGCTATGAGGGAAAGGGTACTACAGCCTCTGACAGTATATGCTATCTGCACATGCATGGCCGCACAGTGTGGGCAAAAGTGACCAGATGTCCCGCTTTTTAACAATTTAACAACATCTCATGGAATTTTAAGATTAAAATAAATATATTACAATACTATTTTTGCATTCTATGAAAAATTTTGTTGCTCCATATAGAACAATTTTTAAATCAAGAACACCCCCACTCCCACCCCCCAGTCAATGGTGTCCCGCTTAAAATCTGGTCACTTCACGGGGTCAAGACCGAATATGGCTGTTTCAGGGGTGCGGAGAAGCACCTGGCTGAAACACCAGAATTGGGCGTGGAACCAGCATGCAGAGCCAAGAGCAGGGTAGCCCAAGAGTGTGAGCGATCGGCCACCGAGCTGGAGCTCAGCCCTGCAAGAGAGAAGATTGACCTGCCTGAAGCCTGTCTTTATCCCCTCTGATCTCCTGGCTGGGGAGGTGGGGTTGAAGGCCTTGGCTGACCTTGGCTGAGTTTAGGTACACTGGTGTGATGCCATGTGGCTGGGGCCTCGTCTGTGTGTCCAGGTGGACCTCCCTGGTCTTGGGACTGGCCATGTTCAGTTCTGGATTTTCCCCTAAGTGTCTACTTAAGTGTGCCTGATTTCTTTCCTTTATTGTGACATGGACAACAAATTTTCATGAGCACAGGCACTGGGGGGACACAACCTCGCCTTTCCCCATTCTAGGTGCCTTTCACAACCAGGCAGTTGCAGAGAACAAGTGGTCTGATGATCTACTTCCCAAAATACTTCCCAGAGTCTCTGAAAACCCCAAGGGACAAAGTTCTACAGTGATTCATTTGCATCACTGTGAATTCAATGACAACCCCTCCTGCATATTGAGTTATTGTTTTATCTGTGTATGTTCAAAACATATGTTCAAGAATTTGTAAGGGAAAAAGCAATTTGGCTTCTCTGACATTTCAAGTGTGAAGAAAAAATTAACCAATAGTCCTGAAACTGAGAAAAGTTCGTGAAATATTTAATGGACTGTGGACTAGAACAAAGGCTCTAAGAACAAACACTTGCCTTAAAGACAGTGGAGCTGAGGTTTCTCCCAGTAGGTGGAATGTGTAGGAGACTGGAAGATTAGACATCTCATTATTCACGAATGTTTAACCTACTTGGATATGTGCTGCTGAAGAAAGAAGCTCCCTGACAAGAAAGCCAGCAAGATGATGGCCTCTTGCATGTTAAAACCTGAGGAGGCTCTCAGAAGGCTTGTGATCTTTGAGTAGGCACCTGAAGAAAAGAAAGGTTCAAAGGAAAAGGGAAGGTTCAAAGTTCTAGTAAATTCCTACAATGACCATGAGCAAGAAGAAGGCAAAAAGTCCATTTCACCAAAAGGAGAGTCTTAGTGCTCTGTGAGGGTCTGCTCCATCCCACCTATGTAAATGATCAGTCTTCTGAGGGCTTTTATTGACAGAATCCTAACCATCTGTGGCATGTAAATGTATTCTCTGTGAAAAGTGTTTCATGTTGAAAACACATCCAAATGTTTACTGTGCATGAAAATAGATATTGTGTACATAGAAATGGTTCCAACTGGAATGGTGAGGCCAACATGGGTTGGCAGGAAACAAAAAGTCAGTAGTTGAACTATTTGAAAAGAATATGTCAGGATGGAACAACTTATTCCTGGGGAAAATATGCTCATGATAAGTGATAACTTAATCCTCTCCAACCAAGCAGTTGACCTTGACATTTCAAAAGATTTCTGGCTGAAGCTGATCTTATCTACTGCCACGCATCACCCCCTACCTTTTCTTGTTTTTCCATGTATACAGACCTGGCTTGATAAAGTTTTATGTCAACTGGGGTAGGCCAGAATTGTCCTGTGATCGACTCTCACATGCAGTGGTCAACTCCATAATGGGATCTTTTGTGAAACAACCAAGCAGTTGTGGGGGAGAGTAGATCTCCTTAATCTGGTCACAATTTTGATATAATTGAGAATGGTTTGATTCAGGGGTGGCCTACTTGTAGTACAAATGATGACAGTGTTTGGATTCTAGCTCATTCCTACTTTTCAATTTGGATCCAACCCCCGGTTGTGTCATTTGCTGATCCCAAGAGCCTTCAACGGACCACTGACCTTAGATCCATTTGATGAATCAAGAATTCATTCAGCTGGGCATCCACCAGTTTGCGGCCTTCCCATTTGATCTACCTGTCTTCTGTTTATCAGTCCCTGCAACTGCAGGAGTCAGGAGAAGACTTCAGCTTACAGCTGATCCATCAATTTGAACAGATCTGGATTTACCCACTTCTACAACTGTGTGAGCTATTCCTTGATAGAAATAATTTAATGTATATATACACACAATATATATACAATATATTATATACAACATCTGCTACACACACAAACACACACACACATCACTGATTTTGCCTCTCTGGAGAATCCAAACTAATAGTCTTTCTTTCCACTTCAATGATGGAGTACTTTGTAATTTTTCTTTGGGTTGCCCAGCTTGGGCTACTGTATTCCACAGTAAAATTTTTCCCTTCAGTCCTGACAGAATACAAGATCTGCTCCTTGGTATTTCTGGTGTCAGAAATAAGAGGTGTAAGGTACATTATCTTTCACTGACCTCACGGTATCACTCAAAGACAGACACAAACCTTTTGAGCTGCTTTGGGCTATCTATTTCCATGAAATCTTCAGTATCATTTAAAGTCAACATCGTTTAAATTTGGAATCTGGTGTTCACTCACTTACATGGATAACACATTATTGTAGATTTGTTTGGGTTCCTTCAAGTAAATGTTTGATTGTTGCAATTATAAAATGAGAATGCTGAGTCTAAAGATGATGTGAGGCCATTATCTGGCACTCCTGTTCATTACCTGGGTGCTTGACAAGGTCCCTTAATATGCATGTGCTTATGTGCCTGACATAAGCTCAGTTGAGACAATTTGGAAAAATCAGTGGCCACTTTAACAATTATTTTATCTTCTTAAATGATCTTTTTTGGAAGAAGTTTAAAAAGTAGAAAATGCAAGTCTCTGGATTAAATAGTATGAGTAGGATTCTGTCTTTGGTTGGGTTTTCTGGAGCAGGGCTTCTTAAACTCTTTCAACTTACAATTTCATTTCACCTGAGAATTTTGCAACACAGGGCAAGTGCTGCCAGAAACACCTTGGGTTCACTACACATTTGATTTTGAATTAATTTTTGTCTGTGCATTTGGAAACCTTTTACTGTTACCAAATTTTTTGTGGCCCTCACATTCAGTTCCATGATCCCATAAGGGGTCACAACCCACAATTTAAGCTTTGCTCTCGAGGAGCAAAACCAGTGATGCTTATCTATACACAGAGAGTGAGCAAGAGAGAAATCTATACCAAGAACATGACTCACACAGTTGTAGGAACAGGCAAGCCCAGTCTGAGTCCAGGAAGGTTCCAAATCTACCTGTCAGATATAAAACTGATGGCTTCTTCTGACTCATATAACTTGACAGGCTGATCAACCCAAGACTGGTAGGAAGACCACAGTTTGGTGACTTCAGAGACAGCTGTTCCAAGGTCTTCAGGTCAGAGGGCAGACTGATGATGGCTCCCAGAATCAACAGGCCATGGATATAAGTTCAAAGAACCGAAGGCAAGCAAGTCTTCTCAGAGGGTCCATTTATATAAGAAGCAGACCACAACCCTAAGGAAACTTCCTCTCAATTGCATCAGGTTGTGACCTGAGTCCTGGGATGGCATTTGCTGTCTGCTCCACGTGTGGTGTACTTGGTTGAGGGTTTGGCTTGTGTTGCCTGCTACCTCTAGATCATCCGGTGATTCAGGAACAGACAGTGAGCTTCACTCCATAGATGGGGCAGCAGAAGTATAGATGTGACTGATCCACAATGGCACACTAGTCATCTCCCAGTGGATAGAGCAAGGAAGAAAAATGAAGCAAGGTCAAGCAACAGAAAAAACTGTAATAAACAAAAAAAAGTGCTCGAGACACTGTTACAACTCCTGCTGAAGTCCTTAAAATCAGGCTCTACCTGAAGTCAAGCTTGGTGTATTGCTACAGAAAATTATATTTATGTTTTTAGAGACAAGATTGCTTATTTGGAATTATAAATGATTTAGATACATTATGAAAGCAAAGTAATTTTAACTGTTTCCAAAAGCCGTGTGTGTGTGTTTGTGTGTGTGTATCTTTAGTAGTGGACATTCTACACACTCAATTACTCCTTCTGAAATGGCTACGGGAAAAATACAAGCACACTAACCAAAAGAAGTACCCTAAACTAAAGAAATTAGAGGAAATAATCTTGCTAATAACTTAATCTCAAGTTATTTATCCACTTAAGATAAAGGAAGGATTCCCCCATTTTTTCTTTTGATAAATGATATTTAAAACTTTTAAAGCACCAACAGTCAGCCCTAACAGATGGAAGTCAGACATATAACAAAGGCAGACAATTATCAAGACCTTGCCACTAAATTATGGTCTGGCCTTAATAAGAAAACTACCATATCCAACTTCCTGCATGCTCCTGTGATATGAACTTTTATGTAAAAGTTCCCACATGGGATGAGATAAAAGGTGGAAACATGAAAAAAAATCACGGGGAAATTTTCAATGCTGCCAAACATGTCACCATTCAGTCCCCTCTTTGCTCTCAATTGTAGAATATACATTCAAGTCTGACCTGGACAATACCTTTTACCATCTGAACCTATGCTTAAGTGACAGCTACATTTTATTCAACTTCTACACTCAAACGTTGACATGTGACTGAGTAATGAGTTTTCGGTTTTTGCATCACGCAGAAGCAACCGGTCAGCATGCTACTGCAGTCATTGTAGCAATGAACCTTTTTGAAAACAACACACCCACCTGAAGACCACAAAAGTAAAAAGCACATTGTAATGATAGAATTCATTGCATTGAGCAATTCATCCAGAATTGTGTTGAGTTTTGCCTATTTACCAAAGACTACATTGCCCTATCACCTTCTATATTCTGACCTACTAGAAATAAATAATAAGATGATAAAGACCCAAATAGCCAAACCTTGTGGTATTTCAAATTTATCCCAGCTGAAGGTCCTCACCTAAGTTATTTTAAGTCAGGATTTAACAAGCTGTGCTTCTATAGAACAATATTTGGGAGACCCACAGTTCTTCTTTGTGTTGCCTATAATGTTCCCAACTGAATTGCTCCAGTATTGTCATTCTGTAATCTGATATTCTAAAGGCAAAATTGCATAGATTAGAGAATGCTTTAGTGAACAGAATCTAGACTCCCGAAGTCTGCCTAACATCCCTCTAGTAGAAAAGGGTAATTGAAGAGACATGAAACACTCATTTGATTTCATTGAAAGAGACTATACTTAGACTTCCTCACCAAGCCATGTGTAACCAAATGAATTCATTGTCATGGAGTTCATTTTGACTCATGGTGACTCTATAGGATTGAGAAATACTAAATTATTATGGCCCTTTTAGAAGTAATCCCTTACTTATTATAAATTCTAGATTCTATTCCTGTGGATATACTCCCATTTTACATCTGCTGTGCTAATGGACAGGATGAAGGTGGCATATCTTCAGAGTCTCCACCTTACTAGATGGTGTGAACCAAGTCACCACCCTGTGCTATCTTGGGGAAATGATCAGCTGAAAGACAAAAACCCACTCCCATCCAAGTCATTCCTCTCTGTATCAGAGCCATCTGGGACCATGAAGGAAGAGGGGCCACCAGTGGGTCATGTTCAAGATCTGAAGACTGAGGGCAGACTCACGCGAGGTCACAGCAAGAGAACATGGGATAGAGCAAGGAACCAGGCCCAGGGCAGAAGCAAGCCAGTGTCACTCACCTTGAAAGTAACCGAGTCAAGCAACTGATCTTAAAATTCAAAGGCTTCAAGTTGAAGCTGATCTTATCTAGAATCAATCATCAATTCCTTACCTTTCCTTTGTTCTTTATGAGGTTAAGTAACTTACTTAACTGCTGGGGTTTAGTTCATACCCACATGAGTCTATTTCAAAGTGTGTTTAAACATGTTTCTTTATCAGTGCATGGATGCCAGACAAAGTCTTAGTAATTGTCTAAGTCTCACTGTTTTGTCCCACCAGCTTCTCTGTGGGATAAAGATGAAGCCAGTGTCAGAAACCCAAAAGAGCAGTTCTCCTCTATCGTGTTGGCTCACTCTGAGTTGGAACTGACTCAATGGCAGTAGTTGAAGTCTCATGAGAGTACTTTCAAAATAGGATCTGTTTTGTGGCCAAAAAAAAAAAGATTCTGAGATCAGGACTAAAATCAAATTTTTAACAAAACCCAAGTGGAGACCTTTTCAAATCATTGGTGCTTTACCATACGTTTATAGACATGTAGCCTGGGGGCATAGTGATCATGAGGTGGGATGCTCACCTCGAGGTCATCAGTTCAAATCCTCCAGTCACTTGGTGGGAGAAAGGTGTCACTCCATCATGAGTGACAGTCTCAGAAACTCACAGGGACCAGTGAGTCTGGTCTTTGCTTTGACCCCGAGAAAATGACATTTTTATATGGATCCAGAATTTTGAGAATATATAAATGCCGTCAAAAATTAGTCAAGAACATCCTCTTGCAGAGGGGTTACAAGGAGGAGATGAGCCAGTTAAGATACAGGGTAGTCGTAATGAAATATGCAACCTTCCTCTAGTTCCCAAATGCTGCCTCCCACCCACTACCATGACCCCAATTCTACCACAGAAATCCAGCTAGACCAGGAGATGTACAGTGAAGTTGGAAACATGGGAAATTTAGTATAGATGATCCCCCAAGACTAGTAATAGGAGTGGTTATACCAGGAGGGTGGAGGGATGGAGGAATAGAAAGGGAGAACCAACTTCAGGGTTCTACACGTTGCCTCCTGTCTGGGACACAGACAACAGGGAAGCGACTGTTGGGACACACTGTATAGTGTACAGTATGAAAAAAAAGCAATTTGTAAATTACTAAGGGTTTAAGGAGAAGGTGGGGAGGAAGAGTAATATAGGGAGCTGATACTGGGGGCCTGGAGGGAGGGAGGATGTTTTAAGGGTGATGAAGGCAATAAGTGTGTAAATGTGGCCTGCATACAATTGATGTTTGTATGGATTGTGATGGGAGTTGTATGAGCCCCCAATAAAATGATTCATTAAAAAAAATAAGTCAAGAAAGTAAAGATCTTCAACCTGGATGAATGAAGAATAACTAGAATAGGGTACAGCAGGGAAAGTGGGAATGAGGTGGGGTTGGATGATAGGGAGCTGATATCAAGGAGTAGAAGAAGGAAGAAAATGTTTGAAATTGATTGTGGTAGCGATTGTATAACAATGCTTGATATGATTGAACAATGGAATGGTATGATGTCTGGATTAATTCCTAATAAAATGGCCCGAAAGAAAAAGAAAGTAAGTATGTCTTGAATACAGAAGCTGGTGAAAGAAGACTGTGAATTTCCACTGCTGTGATGGCCCATGAAATTAAGAGATCAGGTGCTTGAGTAGTTTGGATTTTAAGTGGCTGGCTACAGTATTTTGTGGGTGCCGAAGGTTTGCCAGAAGATCAGCTAGTTCAAAGAGCTGATCATTCCATCTTGTCTTTTAAGCAAAGTCTAAGTTAATGGCAATGATTTTATGAAAGGCATCATAACTAGGGATGCATTTTGTATTGTATTTTGTATATGACCCAGTGTGCAAGGTCCAGTCAAAGGGGCTTCTGAGAGGATCGGCTAAGCCAGTTATATTCAAAACAGATTGGTCAACTCAGAAGGTTAGGGAGACTGTTTGGAGGGATTCTCAAAGGAATTTTGATAAATTGTCTTGAAGAACACAGGACAGTCAAGGGACATTTGGAAGAAGAAGTTTAAGAAAAATTGAAAGTTTCTTTGGTGAAAGAAAAGACCAGGAAAGACCAGGAAAATTATACAAAGGAATGTTTTCTCCTTGCAGATATACACCTGTTTACACTTTAAGGAGAGCAAGGGCTGTCCTTTGAGAATGTCCATTGAGAATTCCACCTTACGATCTGCACTCTACAGTCCTGGTCTTACCTTTCTAGACACCTCTGTTTAAGAATACTAAATAACCTTTAAAAGTAACACGATTCCCAGACATTTAAAATATCAAAGTTACCATTTTACCATAGTGTCCATGGAAAATTTTAGAATTCTTCAGAGAATGGTTAAAAGATGGTGACAAGTACTTCAGAAGTGGATGAGGGGGTACTCCCCCCACAATGGAAAAAATCTCCACTGGCCAGAGCTTTCCTAGTATGCATTTTTTCCCATTAGGCAAACAACCTGCAATTTGCCTGACTTAGTGCATCTAATCACATCCCTTGGGAAGAGTCTCTCTGGTCACAGTGAATTTTTTTTCATAAGAGCAGTTTCACTTGAACCTTGTTTTTTTGTGATGGCCGATTTAAGAAAACAATGTGCAGCTGTATGTTTTTTTTCCCCTGCTCAGGAAAAAATGCCACAGAAACTGGCGATGTTGAACACAGCCTCCAAGGACAACACTGAGGGACTCGCTAAAGGGTCCAAATGGGGTTTTCTCATTTCAGAAAGTGTGGATTGATGACAAACCTTGTTCTGCATGTCTGTGAACTTCCTGAATGGGCAAAAATGTGGACTTATATTTGAAGTTCATCCCACCAGGCCAGTCTGTTAATCAAACATTCTATTTAAAGGTTGTGAAAAGATTGAATAACAGGGGTGCAACAAAAAAAAGACCTGCTTTGTGGCAAAGGGGCCACTGGTTTGGGTACCACAACAATGCGCCTGCTCGTGCAACCACCTCAGTGCGCCAGTTTGGGGCACAAAACCACACGCCTCTCTTACCCCAGACACCTGACTCACCCGACCTTGCTCCTTGTGCGGTGCTTGTGCTTTCACCAATGAAGAGCGACATGAAAGGACAGCTAGTTGACAAGGTAGACAAGGTGAAGGGAAGGAAACGAGGAGGGTGCCACCGGTCATCCAAACGATGCGTTTGAAAAATGTATCCAAGAATGGAATTGCAGATTTGACAAATGTTTTCAGTGTAATGGAGAGTACTTTGATGGTGATAAGTTTGTTTTGTAAAAAAGAAAGAAAGAAAAAAAGAATACATAGCTTTAAAAAATATGGGTTTCTTTTTGGGGGGGAGGGGTACCCCCTTGTATAAATCAAGATGGAGAATATGCTGAGAAACAACAGCTTCACATTTGGATATTTTTTGTTTAATAGGGAGAAAGAAGAGTGCCTATTCCCATAAAGAGTTGTGGTCATATGTTTCATTGGTGCTGTATTGTACCCTGACTGGTTGGTCTCTTCCTGGGTGGCCATTCTGTGAAGGGATGTCCAACTGTCTACAGAGGGGCTTTAGAACTTTCCTCTAGTTCTTGAATGTTTCCTCTCTTCCCCCTATCATGATCTCAGTTCTACCTTACAAATCCAGTTATACCAGCGCATGTATACAGGTACAAGTAAGAGCTAGAAACACAGGGAATTCAGGACAGATAAACCCCTTGAAACCGATAATGGGAGTAGCAATATCAGGAAGGTGGGGGAAGAAAAGGGGAACCAATCACAATGATCTACATATAACCCCTCACAGGGGGACAAACAACAGAAAAGTGGGTAAAGAGAGACAGCAGTTAGTGTAAGACATGAAAGAAATAACTTACAGATTATCAAGGGTTCATGAGGGAGAGAAGGTGAGTGAAGGAGGGAGGGGGGAAATGAGGAGCTGGTACCATGGGCTCAAATAGAAAGAAAATGTTTTTGAGTATTTTGTATTTTTTAGCTACAGTTGTATTCTTGAGCTGGGTGAGTCTTTGGTAAAATGCTGTCTTTTTCATTCCTAAGAGAGTATGAGGTTTTCTTCCTTGACAAGCAGTTACAATTTAAGAATTTAACAAGAATACATTATTAAGTAAGTAAACAACTTCATCCTTCGGATTGGGTTTTATCTTTCAAAAGCACTACTTTCAGACTGTAAATACACATAAGCCAGTGTGTGGAAGGTAGAAAACAAAACAATAACACTGTCATTAGAGGCAAGGGGGCAAAGCAAGTGCCAACATTTGGGTTTTAAGAATCCTCTGGAAGCTAAAGACTGTTTTGAAAATTCCTCACACCAAAACTTCCAGTGTCTTCCAGCCAAGCTGTGCTGGGCCCAGAACAAAATATAGAGCCCATTGATGGCGTCTGCAAATGGTACGGTCTGACTAAATCTGTCGTTCTTGATTCTACAAGGACAGTGCAAGTGGTTTTAAAGTCAGCGTGACCACATGCTTTGGGGTCTTCTTTTTTAAACCTTTGCTCTCTAAGTACATCTGTGTAGCTATTTTTAGTTGCTTCTATCCTTATATGGAAAAAGAATGTATTTTGCCAGAGAAAAGCAAAAATTAATTAAATGATTTAGGGATAACCTCTCCTCTCTCAATTATCTTCTTGGATAAGTCCTTAGTCCAAGGCTATTTAGTGAAATAATGTTTCCGTTCAGGAGACATTTGCTGGAATTGCAAAAACAAAACAGAGAGATATTTCTATTTTAGACTTTGTATGGTAAAATGCCAGGCATTGCCTTTCCACCTGATATCTGAGCACAAAATCCCTTCCTGAGTAAAGAAGCAGTCGAAGCCATTGGGAAAGACGGTAGTATTGCATACTGATTTCCAGAGTTGGGGAGGTCCCCCTGGAGGGTCTGATGTGAGTGAAGCATCATTCACATGGCTCAGAAAACCAATTTCCTCTCAAATGGCTCCAAGCACAGCAGCAGTCACATTAACAACAGTAACAACAAAGCATCAAGAGAGAGAAAATATTCAATGGTAAGTCAATCTGAGTAATTGAAAGAAGGGGTTTTTGGGTACTGCTCTTGTAACTTTATGTATGCCTGAAACGATGTCAAAATAAAAATTAAAACAAGCAAAAACTAAATATGAGAGTCTGTTTGAAAAGACTCCAACAGACCAAATCTGGGTCTATTTGAATCTCAAGAAGAATAATGACTGTAATTGATGGAAACCCAGTGAATAAATAAAAACTCACGAATTCATAATTATAGTAAAACAAGAGACATTAGAAGGGGTAGGGGGAAGAAACAAGAAAGAAAAAAACATTTTACTCCCACTATAAAAATTAAAAGAATTTTAAAAACCGCTGCCACTGAGTTGGTTCCAGCAGACAGCAACTTTACATAGGAAACTACTATAATGCCAATTTCTTGTTCTGAATATGTTTAGTTAAAAAAAATCTGTTTGGGGAGAAATGATCATCAATTAAAAGATGATTTTTTTTTCAGAAGAAGGCCATTTTACACAAATTTAAGAAATGGTAGACTAAAAAAATCACCATTCACCAACAACCATCGAAATAATCTAATAGGTAGACAATGACCATCAATGCGTACTGGTGAAATACGTGTATGAATATAGAGACAGAAAGTAGGTATTGGATAGGTTGAGCATTAGAGAAAGCTATAAAGTGTTAAGGATATAAAAATTAATGGCACAGGCATGCAGGTCTTTGCGATCCTGCCATGCGATCCTGCCATGTTGAGTTCTTTGTTGGGTGAAACAGACTTGGTGGCAGTGATTTTGGTTTTGGGTTGGTGCCCTCAACCACGAAATGCACTTAATGTCTGCTGAACTCAACTAAAGAGTTGATTTGCTGGAAAGTGCAAGAAAATTTGCCTTTTGTCTTAGCCAAGAACCTCATGGGATAAGGATACGTAGCAGAGGGCGTCTGTCCTTGCGCTCACCAGGTGATGAGCATTAGTTGGCCCTGAATAGAGAACCAGGCTGATTGGTATTCTGAAACCAAGAATTAAAAGCCAGTTCCACTTACAATTTAAGATCTTAGAGTTTCCCTTATTCACGTATGAGAAGATAATGGAACTCCTTATCCCTATTGCTCTAACAAATCTCTCTTACAAAAAGTCTGAGAAAATGATCCACATTCGATTGTGTTTTGCACTCACAGATATTAGCTGTTCTGATATTTTCTTCAGCTGTGAACTGTCTCCAAAGTGTTTAGTCAAAAAGAGCATTCATCAATCCTAGCAGAATTTTACTACAGTCAACAAATTGATTCTCTCGTACCTCATCCTGAAAGAAAATGTCCTGGATGGTTGAAACCATGTGATAAAAACCTCTTATCGTAAATGAAATTATGTTTGCATTCACTTGGCAGGTAGTTTCCAAGGTTTTTATTCTTATTGCAAAGTAGATTTAACATTATTTTAATCCAATGTAAATCCATTAATCATATTGTTTCTAAATATAGTATGAGGTCCTTGTACGTAAAAATAGATTTGACCTACAGCAGGACTGTCTTTGTGGCTATACATTCTTATGCTTCCAGGAAGCTGGAGGTCTACTTTAGTGAGAACAGATAATACACCGAGAAATATTATTTTCTGAAATCAGTCCATGCAACACCGGCACTGTCACAAACAGCTACATCGTTACCTCTAGAATCTTGTGCAGCAAAATACACAAATGATAAAAACCCCAACCCACTGGCAAGTGATTTTGATTCACAATGCCACTGGGCAGGCTTTCCCAAGCTGTAAATCTTTAGTAGAGAAGAGAGCCTCCATTTACTCTCATGGAGGGGCTGATGGGTTTGAACCTCTGCCCTTGTGGCTACTATGCCAATACTGACCACCAGGAAGAGCAGAGTAACTGAAAACAACCTTACACTAAATTGTAACTTTAGGAGAGAGTATGTCAAGGAGGCTCAACTAAATCTGTGAAAACCTTTCAAATTAGATGCTTTGTATACATTGATCTATAAAATAATAGGTTTGGAGGGACTCTCAGTTTAGCCTCCTGTGACCCTTTATCTAATACTGGAAGCAGTGGTTTCCAAAGAAGTGTGTGCTCCTCTGAATGTGCACAAGAAGACGCAAGTAAAACTCTGTTTCAGCTTATTTTCCCTCTCACTACAAGCTGTCAGGTAAACTTTACTGCTGTCTATAACATGGAGGTTGTCATGAGTGTGTGCTCCTCTGAGTGTGCACAAGAAGACGCAAGTAAAACTTCTGTTTAAGCTTATTTTCCCTCTCACTACAAGCTGTCAGGTAAGCTTTACTGCTGTCTATAACATGGAGGTTGTCATGAGTGTCATCCTTTGGCCTGTACTTCAGCCATGCAGGTGGGGCTTGCTGCACCCCAAGGCCAGAGAGGAAAAGACTCCTCTGTGTGTGTCACTGGCACAAGCCTCATGTGGTGGCTGTCTATGTGGCGATACCTCTGATTACAGTGACTCCAATAAATTGGTTTGCAAATTAAATTCTGTGTCCTTAAAAATGGCACCTGGAAAGTCTAAGCCTTTGAGTGGACCCTGACTCAGGCTGATCTCATGTGTTGTCAGAGCACACTGTCTTCCACCAGGCCCCGCATGGCTGGGCCCATCATCAGAGCTGATGATCTAAGAGGCCCTGGGTGGATTCAAACTGAACATCAACCTTTGGCACCACCCAAGGACTCCCACTGGCCTAAGAGACTTCTGCCACAACAACAACAACAACAACAATTATGTGAAGATCCATTGTGCAATTATAGGCAAACAAGAAGGGAAAGGCAAAACTGACCCATCTGCTCTTGGGAGGAGATGTTCATCAACTAGATTGTGAGGTTAAAAACAGCAATGATTTCAAGCTCTACAGAATTCTGAGAAAAATGTGTCCCCCTCCCCAAGATCATCAAGACTCTCTGAACTATGAATTGACATCCAATGCCACTAGAGAGAACTTCATCTTCATATGAAATGAAGCCATCGTGAGCAGCAAGATGTGCCAATTAATCATCTGAAAGTGGAAGGCGGATTTCATGGTGTTTTCCGAGGAGGATTACTCACCTCATATTTAATTTCGCTCTTTAAAACCTTTCACAAAATGTAGTTTCTGAATGAGTTCAGTAGTATTTGTATAAGATTTCTATCATAATACTACTCATATTTTAGTGGTCTGCAGACAGGGATATTTTAATGGTAGATTTGCAAAACAATATTTCAAAGATAACCAACTTTGGGAAACATTGTAAGCATGAATAATACAGTCAACTGTGGACTCTAATATAAAAGATGATTCCCAAATAAAAGGTGTATGGATTGTTTAGTGGAACATTGATTTGCTCTTTAAAACGCCTGCTACAAAACAAACTCACTGCCCTTGAGAAGATTCCCATTCATCCTGACCCTCTAGGACCGAGTGGAATGGTTTCTGATGGTTCCTAGCCTGTGAATTTATACGGAAACACAAAGGCTCACTTTTGTCCTGAAGAGAAGGTGGTGGGGTCGAACTCCCAACCTTATGGTTAACTGACCAATGCCTAATCCCCTGAGCTACCAGACTCCCTTGAACTTCCACCCGATTTGCAACAGAGGATAAAATAAAAGATGGCACTCACTGAAATATTTTTGTTATGGATCATGTGATATGATTCGCAGATTACCCATGT
>PVJH01037260.1:0-18073 GCA_004026705.1 Nesogale talazaci | reverse complement strand
AGAATTGTTTTAGAACCACAGTCTTTATATAGAAATGTTTATGGAATCATTTGAACTCTTAATAGGACTTTTCAAATTACATTTATGCAGTAATGGTGCATATGAAAAACAATAATACAGTACGAAAGGATCATCATTTGTTTGATCACTTTCTATGTGGAGTACTACCCTCAACATTTTATTTACCTCTACCAACTTATTTATTAAAATCTGTGAACAAATAAAAACATTGTTCTTTTTACATTGATAGCACTATGACATACACATGATTAAACAACCTGTATCATACATATAGGAGACTGGGTTTGTACTGAAGCACCATACTCAGAGCTTTACATTTTAATTTCTATGGTGTAATACTTTTCAATATAACTAACAACTAGCTACAATACTTATATAAGTAAATTTCTAGAAGAAATCTAAGAAGAAACTCTGAACTTGCTCTTGCACAATGAGCAAGTACAGAAGAACAGATTTCAAAGATGACCCAAGACGACAAAGTGGAAGAATATAAAGAAAAGTTGTAAACCGGAGATGAGGATGGCTTTGACATTCTGACTTCACAAGGGGAAAGGTAAGGAATGTATCAGAGAAGAATTAGTGAGTGATGAATGATGAGTAAACATGATAGTGGAGCACGAGGAAAAGAAGGAAAAATTAGATAGATATAGATGTAAATATTTATATATATAGGTGAGTTTGCCTATGCATATATCCAAAAAAATCAAAATTGAGCTGGATACAGCGGAGATTTCATAGTACGCACTTTTCCTGCTAGGACAGCACCCAGCAAGTCGCTCTGAGTTGCGTCGCCAGGAAAGATTATCTCTGATCAAAATGAATTTTTTCGTAAAAGTCGTTTCCCTCGAACCTCGTTTTTGGTGATGGACAATTTTAGAGAATAGTGTGGGGTTGTGAAATTTTGTTCCCTGCTTGAGAAAAATGCAGCAGAAACTGTTGTGATGTTCAACACATCTTATAAGGACAGCGGTAAGGGGAAAATTCAAGTGTACAAGTGGATTTTTCTCATTTCAGAAAAGGTGAAATGGTGATTGATGACAATCTCATCCTGGACGTTCATCAACTTCCAGAGTGAATTAAAATGTTGATGCATCATGCATCTGGAGGAGAAAAATGAAACTATCACCCATCATAAAGATTTAACTCGGGCTGAGCCCCGGTGGCATAGTGGTTGAGTGTGGGACTGCGGCCCACTGGCTGGGCAGTTCAAATCCAGCAACAGCAAGGCTGGGTAGCTCCCACGACCACCAGAGGGCAGTGATGCCCCCCCACCAAAAAAAAAAAAAAAAGATTTACACTCTCAGAAACCCTATATAAGGTTGCTCTGAGCTGCAATCAACTTGATGGCAGTGAGATTCTTTTTCCAGAAATCTGTTTCCAGAATAAGCACAATCCCAAAATCACTGGGCAGAGCAAGTACAGAACACACCTTCCCCCTCCCCCAAATGAAAGGACAAAAAGTGCTGGAGGGCCACTCTGAGGTCTGTGTCAACACATTATTGTCATGAAAATGCTTTCATCATGATGGAATTCAATTCATTAACATAGCATTCCATTGTGTCCTACCAAATTGAGTATTCCACTTATAATTCAACTCTAAAATAAATGTGAGAAAGTTTAATTAATTCAGGAAATACAAAGTTCTACCAGGCCATCCTAGGTAGCTTTCATCATTTTTGAAATTTTCATTCCTACTTCTTTCTAACATAATTTTTAAAGACATTGATAATGAAAATCATAGTTTGATCTATTAATTTTTCCCTCTTTCTGATCTGGACAGTAACAGTTAGTATGAATGGACTGCATTAAGCAGTAAAGGTATATATATATATATAGAATACTTTGCCTGATTTTACATAGAAGTTGCAGACTAAAGACAAGATAGCATTTGAAATACAAGTACAAAGTATAGTACTTTTTGTTTTATTGGGTTGTTTGTTTTTTTTTTAACAAAATCTACCTTTGTGTCACCTAGTGCAGTTGTTTAGTTTTAAATGGAAGACTATTTCCAGCTGCTGGTGTTTAGATAATGCTCTCAAGGTTTCCAGAGTGTCATCCTGGAGGAGGTAATGCTATTCTCCTCTCCGTGAAAGAGTCTTATCTTTGTAAACAGCTCTTTGTCTAGCATCTCATAGTGACTGGTAATCAGTAATAACTCAAATATTTGTCAAATGGGTAAATGGATAGATGAAGGAACAAAAAACAAACCAGTGCATTTAAAAGGCAACTTCTGAGAATAATTCCAGGAAGCCCAAAATATTTCAAAGGCCCGCCATTAAGAGTTGGGGAAATTGTGGAGGTCAAATTATCAATCTAGTATGCCTCACTGTGGGTCCAGTGGCCCCAGAAGTAATCCTGATGCTATTTCCTCAATTCCAGAATGTATCATTGGAATAGACATACTTACTAACTGGCAGAACCCCCCTATTGGATCCCTGAAATGTGGAATATGGACTATTATGGCAAGAATGGCCAAATAGACACCATTAAAACTGCCATTGCCTAGGAAAACAATAAACCAAAAGCAATACCACATTCCTGGAGGGACTGCAGGGTACAGGGGTGGTGACTTCTACCACATCCCCGTTTAACTCAACTATTTGGCCTGTTTAAAAAAAAACAAAAAACAGATGGATACTGCAGAATGACTGGATTGCCGTAAATTTAACCAGGTGGTGACTCATTAACAGCTGCCATTCTAGATTTGATTTCATTGCTTGAGTAATCTGGCCAATGCCTTCTTAATACCAGTCTTGAAGGACCACCAGAAGTAGTTTGCATTACCTGGCTAGGGCAACAATACCCTTTCACAACTCTCACCCAGGGGTACATCAACTCTTTCACACTCTGTCATAATTTAGTCCTGCATTAACTGTCCCTTCTACAAAATGTCACCCTCGTTCAGTATGCTGATAGGACCCACTAAGGAGAATGTTTCAAAGACTCTAGATTCAATGGTACAACATCAAGTGCAAAAGATTGGGAAATCAACCCAACAAAGATTCAGGCACACTCTACCTCAGTAAAATTTCTAGGGGTCCAGTAGTATGGAGCATGTTAAGACATTTCTACTAAAATGAATAAGCTATTGCATCTCATCCCACTACACCCCCTAACCCCCAAACAACTAAACAGAAGCCACAACATCTAGTGGGCCTCTTTGGATTTGGGAAGCAACATATCCCTCACTTGGGTGTTCCACTTTGACCTAATTGTTAAGTGACACAAAAGGCCTCCAATTTTGAGGGGCGCGTGGAACAAGAAAGGCTCTACAACAGGCTCAGGCTGCCATGTGTGCTGCTTTGCCACTGGGACCACATGATCCAGCTGATCCAATGGTGTTTGAGGTGTCATTTGTCAATAGAGATGCAGTATGCAGTCTTCAGCAGGCCACTACTGGTGAATCACAGCCTAGACTGTTGAATTTAGGAGTAAAGTCCTGCCATTCTCTGCAGACAACTACTCCCCTTTTGAAAAACAGCTGGTGGTCTGCTACTGGGCCTTGGTCGAGGTTCAATGCCTCACTTTGGGCCACCAAGTACTAAGAGGTCTGAGGTGCCATCATAAACTGGGTTATTGTCTGACCACAGAGTCATAAAGTTAGATGTGCACAACAACACTCCATTGTTCAGTGGAAGTGGTATATGAGACCGGGCCAGAGCAGGACCTGAAGGTACAAGTAAGGTGCGTGACCAAGTAATCCAAATGCCCACAGTGTCCACTCCGGTCACAGTACCTTCCTTCTCCCCATCTGCACCTATGGCCTCCTGGGGAGTTTCTTAGGGTAATTTCACTAAAGAACAGAAAAGTCACGCTTGTCTTACTGATGGCTCTGCATGATATGCAGGTTCCACTCTAAGTGGACAGCAGCAGAACTACAGCCCCTTTCTGGGATCTCCGTAAAGGACAGTGGCGAAGGTAAATCCTCCCAATGGGGAGAACTTCAAGCTGTGCACCTGGCCATTCTGTTTGTCTGCAAGGAAAGATGTGAGACCGTATACTGATTCTTCATGGGCTGTGACTAAAGGCTTGGTTAGATGGTCAGGGAATTGGAAGGTACGTGATTGGAAAATTGGTGAAAAGGAGGTGTGGGGAAGATATATGTGGACAGACCTCTCTGAATGGGCCAAGAAAGTAATGTAAGGAAGTAAAGATAAGTGTGTCTCCTGTGAATGCGCACCTAAAGGTTCCCTCTGAAGAGGAGGGTGTTAACAATCAAGTGGCTAAGATGAAAAGCACTGTGGAGACTGGTCCTCCTCTTTCCTCTACCACTCTTGTTATCGTCCAATAGGCACATGAACAAAGGGAATATGGTGGCAGGGATCAAAGTTATGCATGGGTGCAGCAACATGGACTTCCACTCGCCACGCTGACTTGGCCACTGCCGCTGCTGAGTGTCCTATTTGCCAGCAATCAGAAGCCAACACTGAGTGAAAAATATGGGACCATTCCTGAGGGAGATCAACTGGAAACCAGGTAACAGGTTGATTACACAGGACCACTTTCGTCATGAACGGGGCAGTGTTTCATTCTTACTGGAATAGACGCCTACTCTGGAGATGGATTTGGTCCCACAGGAAGGAACTCTCCCACCTGGAAACACAGCACGCATTCCAATGAATTGGCAGCTGAAAATGCCCCCTGGTCACTTTGAGCTCCTCATGCCATTTGAACAACAGGTCAGGAAGGTTATTACCATACTGGTGTTTTTAATCCTGATTACTAAAGAAAAATTGAGCTGATTCTACATAATGAAGATAGAGAATATGTCTGGAATTCAGGAGATCTTGTAGGCTGTCTCTTAGTACTACCACGCCCTGTGATTAAAGCAACCCAATCCTGATGGGATGTCTTAATAAGCCAGACTCCTCTAGAATGAAGGTCTGGGTCACCCTACCATGTAAAGAACCACGGCCAGCTGAGGTGATGGTCAAGAACAAAATACAGAAGAGGTAGTAGTAAAAAGTAGTTCTACCTATAATTACTGAGATTAACTGAAAACAAAGTTTGTGATCGTCAGTTTATTTTTTTATGTGCTTACTGGGTATCTTTCCTTCATTCATGTATGATATTAGGTCAAAGGGTGATTTCATTAATGTATGGAAAATATAGATGACTAAAGAACTGTGCAAAGTTGTCAAGATGACAAGGGTTGTACTGTGACAGGTAGGTTTATTGTGCCAACCTGGCCAACAGGAAGATGTAGGATTATTAAGGTCACTGTGTTTGCAGGGCAAAGAGATAAATGGCTTTGCAAGTCCTGCCTTTGCCTCTCTGGCTTTCTGGTGATTGGAGCAGCTTACCTAGTTCTTTTTCTCAACTTGGGAGCTACCCTATCTGTGGTGTTGTCAATCCATGGTTCACATCACTAGAACTCAAGGTTCCTTAGAGACCTGCTTCACCAGGCTGCTGGTGTATACATTGCGTGAGCGTGGGGCTGTCAGATTCTGTCATCTTTGACAGAATTGGTGACCTGTGACCCACCCTGCTGTTCGCTGCCTTTGGTCAGAATGCTTGCATTGCCCTGCAAAAGACTCGGCTCCTCCTTGACCTTGGACCCAGCTACCCTTGTGAGCTGAAGGACGTCCAGTATAATAACTATTCCATGGAAGTGAGCTGAACTGCGACCTGTGTACTGCTATGTAGACTAATTAACTGTTATATTCCTTTGTGCCGTATCCATTTTTCCTTTTATATAGAATATAAAATCATGTGTCCTGGTTTTTTCTCTAGAAAATCCTGTCTAACACAGAGGGCATTTCATGTTTCTTTTGACTTGCATTTCCTGGATGACCAGTTAACAGGTACATTTCCTCGTGTGTTTATTATCCACTTGAATGACATCCTTTGTGAATCATCAGTTCAAGTTCTTTTTCCACCTTCTCAGAGGGTTACTAGTTTTTTTCTTGTTGAAGGCTTGTAATACACCATAAATCTTAGTAATCGGTTTAAAGAACACTTTTTATACTCGTTTATTAGCAAGATGTTAAGGCTGGATATTAGGAATCCATGGAAATTCCAGAACACTTAATTGTGCTCATGTGAGACTTGTACATGGATCAAGAGGCAGTTGTGGAAAGAGCAAGAGAATGAGTAGCTCAAATCAGGAAAGGTGTCATCAGGATTGTGTCTTCTACACATACTTATTCAATCTGCATATGAAAAAAGTCATCAGAGAAGCTGGGTTATTTGAAAAAAATGTCATCAGGATTGGAGGAAGGCTTAACCTTAGATATGCAGATGACACAATTTTGCTTGCTGAATGTGAGGAAGTGAAGTATTTATGAAGAACCAGGATCGCAGCCTTCAATATGGATTATAATCCAGTATGACAAGACCAAAATGCTCACAACTAGACCAAAAAACATAAGACGGAGAAAAGCTGTCAAGGATTTGGTCTTGGTGAATCCACAATCAATGCTCACAGAAGCAGCAGTCAAGATAACAAAGGGCACATCGCATTTGGGTAAATCTGGTGTACGATACCTCTTTATAGAGTATTGAAAGCTCCGCTGAGGAGTAAGGTGCACCTCACCCAAGCCAGGGTATTTCCAATTTCTTCATATGTACGTGAACGTTGGACAGTGAATACAATTTGATGCATTTGAATTGTGGTGCTGAAAGGACAGATCTGTCTTGGAAGACGTATGGTTAGAGTGCTCCTTAGGGGCAAGAATGGTGAGACCTCTTGTTGCATACTTTGGACCTATCAGGAGACCAGTCCCTGACAAAAGACATCATGCTTGGTAAAGTAGAGTCACTGAAGAAGAGGAAGGCAGTCAGCTGACTGAAGGCTTCCCCTACTGGCTGCATCAATGTGCTCAGGAATGGATACAGCTGTGAGGATGGCTAAGGACTGTGCATTGATAACATCGTTCTGTTGTGCATAGGGCTGCTATGTGTCAGTACGAATTTGTGGCACCCAACAACAAAACAACCAATGGCTAAAGCTTGGTAGGTTTTCTTTTGAAGATCATAGCATGATCATGGAGCTTTATTTGAAAGTTTTCAGAAACTTAAAAACTGACTGCACTTCTGAGAAAATGACCAAGTAAACTGTGCCATGGATATTTTCTATCTTGGTAATATTGCTCATAGGGCAACAAGCATTTTATTGGGAAACCCTATCTCACGCATCCTACAGTCCTCATCATGGCCCTTTAGACTCCTTTTTATTCCCCCAAGTCAAAGAAAATTGAAAGGGTACATAATGTGAGTCCTTCAAAGATCCCAAAACAGCAATCTGGATATGGTATGAATCAAGTAGGGTACAACTCTTCAGTGAAGGGTTAGAGATGTAATTAACACTGCCTTCACATATATACAGACTTTATGGAAGGATATATTGAGGAATAATAGACACATTTTGCTATCTTGTTTGATAGAAAGGTTTCTATGATTTTCGTACCAATGTTTTTTGACTTAATATCATAAAAGAATTTAACACATTTGTGGAAAAATGAAATAATGAACTTTTTCATGAATTTATTGAAGCACCCTCAAATATTACATCCTTCTTAAGGCTAAGGCCAAAACCTATCAGTTCTTAAAAACCTAAATATTTGGGGCTAAGCCCCGGTGGTGTAGTGGTTGTGCGCGGGACTGCGGCCCACTGGGCCGGAGGCTCAATTCCAGCAGTGGGACTAGGCCTCCTACTTCCACCACCGGAGAGCAGTGATGCCTCCCCCCCCAAAAAAAAAAACCTAAATATTTATGATTATAGGGTTTCCTGCTGAACAGACCTTGCATTATTTGGATGTCACAGTAAATGAATAATGTGTGGTAAGGTGTTGTCAAGTAATATTTCTTTAGAAGGGTCCTTCTGACAAGCTACTTGAACTTTTAAACAAAAGAGAATCACATAGGTACTTGAGATGGCTCAATTGGTATTAGATACCTCAAATGCTTCAGACATAATTCACATGAACTTACATGAAATGTAAAATTTCATCCTGGAACATTCCTCAATAGCTGAAATTATGCATGTTAAATTGGAGAATAAAAGGTATAATAATAATAATTATTATAATAATCCTACAGCATAGCAATTATTTACAACATAGGAAAATTTATTAAGATATATATATATGTGAATATCAGCAAATCATCAAGGAAATTAAATAGATCTTGTTTTTAACTTTTGTATGACTAAGGGAATAAATGCCACATTGAAACTAAATCCTATTTCTTGCTCTTTTAATTTTATATTGATTTTTATAGCATATTTCAATTATAGCTCAGATAGTTTTTATGTGGGAGCTTCAAAAAGTTCATGGGAAAATGGAATGAACAGATACTGCAAGTCTCCTTGTAAAGGGTCAATTGTATATGAACCTCTGTGTGGAATGTGTGTGCGCTACTCTGGGTTTGGGACAAATAGTTTCTAAGACCACTATTACAAAAGGGAGGAGTCCTGGTGGCATAGTGGTGACACAACAGGCTGTGACTCAGGGTTGGCAGTTCAAAAGCACCCAGCAGCTCCTCAGAAGAAAGATGGAGCTTTCTGTTCTCACAAAAGGGACAATAATCAAGGGCAGAATCAACTTGATGGCAGCAGGTTTAATTTGGGCTGGTCAGTCCTGACATAATCATTAATAGACTATCTTTTCTCATAAGTGTTACTGTTTAGATGCTTAGGTTGGCCCAACAGTACTTTTGTAAAGTGGAAAGAATTAGGTACAATTGTACAGGGGGCATCTTATCATAGATAATGACATGTTTGCTCCTCTAACCTCGGTGAATGGCCTTTCCTGACCGCCCCTCAAGTTGGTGTTTCTCCTCTAGAACTTGGGTGTCTTCTCTGTTGAAGTTAGAGAAGTCAGTCAACTTCGTTCCAGTGAGTTGATCTCCTCATTCTGAACTGAAATACTTAAAAGAACAATAAACTGCTTTTGTTGTTAATAAAAAAAAAAAATTATACCTAAAGTAACAGACTTTGATGATTATTAGGGGGAGGAGGATAATAGAGGAAAGCAACAGACTACAGGGTAGCCAGGTGTCAAACTGGGTAAAGGAGGAGCATAAATTCTACAACAAAGAGTGACATGGGGTGGGAAAATCAAGCTATTAGAAAGTTAAGTACCATATGCACTAGAGTACAAACCGACTCAAATAGAAGCTGCGGCACCTACCGTAATTTTACCACAAAAAATACATTAAAAATGTGCTGAAAAACTCGGCTTCTATGCGAGTATAAATAGCAGTTTAAATTGATCATCATACAAAAATGGTGATCTGAAAGGTAGACACCCACTGATTCGCAAGACAGTGTTTAAAAGAAAAAAGCCTTGATGGCAAATTTAAGAAAAGAGAAACTCAGGATTATTAGTCTGTCCTATAAATGGTGGACAGATGATATTTGAGTAATATGGTTGCAATTTCTTAAGTTTTCTCTCTTTTACTATCCTAGGATCTAATATCTAATGCAATAGTTTAAGGAAGCTAACAAGTTAGGCCAGTGATAAATGTTCAGTATAGAATAACAATATTCAGGACATATTGCAAAGTTCTTTCAGGTTAATAAATGACCAAAGGGACATAGCACTCTGCTGTAAGCTCAAGCTCCATGGGGCAGCAAGCCCAACTTCCCCAATTAAGGGCCAGAAGCACCCCATTTCATAAGTCAGCCTCTGCACAAAAGCACTCATCTTTACTTGGTTCATGGGTTGGGAAGACATCACTGTTTCATGTTCTGCCTCCTGGTTCTACTGCTGCATCCTCAAAGTAGCTGTTTTCTGGACCCAGGAAGTTCACTACCCAGGTATCTAGTCCATAGGATACACTCCACTCCTAACTCTCCTTGTTGGCAATGAGATCCTTCTCCTGTTTCTCAAACCAAACCGAATTCACAGTCATTATGATTCACAGTGACCTGAAATTATAATTCTTAATGGAAATAGAACTCCTCCCTTTTCTCTTCTGCCTACTTCTCAGAAGACATATTTTATATGTAGCAGGATAAGATGCCAGAGAATCCTGTTTGTGATTACTCACAGGTGAATCCCATCAGTATATTCCCCAGAACCATTCAGGGAAGGTCATTTTACAGAAGTTAAATAAAAGTCTCTTAAATAATTAAAAAAAATTTTGGGGGGATGGGGGGGTGGGGGCATCACTGCCCTCTGGTGGTGGGAGTAGGAGGCTCAGCCTTTGCTCCTGTGGAGCAGGAATTGAACCTCCATCCCAGTGGGCCGCAGTCCCGCACACAACCACTATGCCACCGGGGCTCAGCCCTAAATAATTATTAATTATTTAATTAAAACATTAAATAATTCATTGCCCTTAAATGATGCACACGCTTCCCATATGATTGCAAAACCATTGCATGGTCTTGAGGAAGAAGAGATTACATTGAGTATTTGAGTATTTCCTTTCCCACAATGAACTGTTGTGAAAGGCTGCAGGTCCCTTTGGGGAAGGCTAGAAGAATAACTAACAGTATATACCTTCCTCAAAGGGGTTGTAGGTCTGTAAACTGGCTCAGGTCTGGAAGTGGATTGAATAAGGTCATGACCCTGCTCTGGTGTTCACTTGATATTGCATTATTTCACCTATGTAGATCACCAAAATATTTAGTAGGTTTTCAATGTATTTCATTCACTCCTAGGGACCTTGTAGCTAAGTAGTCAATGCTGTAAGTCCACACAAGACAGATTACTTTTTTTTTTTTTTGGGGGGGGGAGGGGGAAGCATCACTGCCTCTGGTGGTTGTGGGAGCTACCCAGCCCTGCTCCTGTGAGCCGCCGCTGGATTTAAACTGCCAATTAAACTGCCAAACCCGCGGGGCCACAGTCCCGCACTCAACCACTTACGCCACCTGGGCTCAGCCCCAGGTTACTTTGATTACGATAATCACGTACACCCTGTCCCTGATGATTCCGTGCTGACACTTGCCCTCTACCACCATGGGACTCAATCAGACCCATTGTAGGCAAATATGGGAGATTGCTTAGGGCAGTTCCCACTGTTAATCCTGCTGTGCATAAAATAGCTATCACAGGAGTCTTCAGAGATGCTGAGCCCCACTTCACAAACTTGTTCCTTATGCTTGTGGTGAAAGCTATGTCCTCAGGGCACCCTCCTTTGGAGTCTATGGGAATATCCTGAGAGAGCCATTCCATCATACCAATTTCCCTAAGCTTTTGGATGCCTTCTTCTACAAGGTACCAAGGTAAGTCAGGTACCTCAAGTTGAATTAATGTAGGCCATCTGACAGACCATGCTTCGGCGAAAAATAAGCAGTAAGATCCTCTCTTAACCTCTCTTACTGAGACACTGAAGGAAGAATTTGTGCGTAGAGGCCCCATATGAAGAAACTCAGACTGGTCTAATGTTACAGTCCTTGCACCAGCATCCCACACCGTTAGTGACCATTCCCCAGGGTTCTGCTTGTACCTATGAGAAAACTCGAGCAGATCTTTGTGAGTATAGCATGCTTTTTCCTTTAGGAAAAAAATCACACCTTTAGGAGCTTTCTGAGCCTTCACTTTAGCTACAGGTCTAGAGGAGATAATGGGTGGTGAGGGTGTTTCCCAGGTGCTCTCAGCAGTAACTCCTAAGGTAGTGTAGGTAAAATGCGGCTAGCAAGCCATATGCAGCTCTTTCAGTGTAAATGTGTGGCTCTAAAGTAACACTGAAAACATTTGAAGGCTATTATTTCAGATCACAGGGGTGATCTGATTCAATCAACTACAGGGGCTCAATATCCTTTCTTCCTCCCCCACCCCTGAATCATCAGCCCATATGTTCCCATTCCATGTTTCGCGATCCCAATTCTTTCCAATCAATGGTCTTTAATATCAGACACTGTTCTGCAATTCAGCTAACACTGTAATTCAACTACTTATGAGACTGGATTTGGTTTTCAGCAGTGTCAATGCTATTACTAGAGAAGACACTCCTTTGTAGCACATGCAGAAGCTTGATCACATTTTCTATTCTGAGGACCAGCTTCCCTATACTTTTCATCCTGACAAAATTGCTGGAAAATATCAAATACACGATCACCCAGAGCCTCTCCTCTCACCAGCACTTCATCTATTGGTGGTAACATTGTGGACATTAGCATTTCACTTCACATCATTGATTACCACCACCCACTCTAGTAAGTGACAGAGTTATTCATGTCTTTAGGGATAGATATAGCATTATCTGTGCTATTACGCCTAATCAGGCTGGAGAACCGACTTGAAAAGTCCATTTTATGACCTTGCTTCTCTAGAACTACTCCCGGTATCAAATGTGTTAAACAGGTTCTCTACACAAACAAAACCAGGACGTTTATGATATTATATATAAGAGGATAGATATATACAGCACAAAAGAATATAACAGGTAATTAGTCTACATAGCAGTACACAGGTCGCAGTTCAACTCACTTCCATGGAATAGTTAATATACTGAAGTCCTTCAACTCACAAGGGTAGCTGGGTCCAAGGTCAAGAAAGCAGATAGATGAGTCTTCTGTAGGGCAATTCAAGCAGTCTAACCAACAATAAGCAAGATGATAGGATCCGACAGCCCCAAGCTCAAGCGATATATACACCAGCTGCATGGTAAAACAGGTCTCAAAGGAACCTCAAGTTCTACCATATTTCCCCTAAAATAAGGCAGGGTCTTGTGTTTATTTTCCTAAAGAAGACACCCGATGGCTTATTTTCAGGCGATGTGTTACTGCATGTGCTGTATTACTACATATGCTGCCTTACCACACATACACTACAGTGAGTACAGTTTGAGGCCTAACGCAGGCTGATGATATTCCAGAATGTGATGACATGATTGTTTGCATAGAGCAGCCTGTGTTAGGGCTCATAATATACACACTGCAATGTGTACATATTGTGTTACTGCATGCGCTGCATTAATGCATACGCAGCGTTACCACTTATGTACGGCAAGTGCTAACAAAACACATGCAGTAGTTACACAGTGCAAACACAAGACAGCATGTATATTATGGGCTCTAACACAGGTTGCTCTATGCAACCATAGTCAACACTGGGACCAGGTAGGGATTAATAAGAAAATAAAAAATAAAATATAAAAAATATATTTAAAATAAAATATACTTACAGACTAAGTACTGTAAATAAATGTACTGTATATCCAAGAGAAGAGGTAAACTGGTGCTTGTATCCAGCAATGCTTGGGCACAGCAAGGGGGCGTGACCAAGCCCAGGTAAGACTGTAAAGGGCACGTCATTGGTCACAGCCCTGGAGAAGAGCAGCTGCATCCAACATTCATCTGACAGTGATGCAGTGCACCCCAGGTACCAGCACACGGAAGCGGGCAGGTTCGTGCCCAGTACAGCAGGGACAACACACAGGCTGCCGGGGAGCAGGAGAAAAGAAGCAACACCGGAGAATACCCACACTGCTCCAGAGAACGGGTAAGTAGGACTCTCACTTGAATATAAGTCGAGGGGGCTTTTTCAGCATAAAAAATGTGCTGAAAAACTGGGCTTATACACGAGTATATACAGTATATGTTTTTCTGTGGATGAAACCCAAGATTAATGAACCTATAGAGACAGCCAGTAGAATAAGGGTTTGGGGGTAGGGGGTATGTCAAGGAGTCTGAGAAGGAAGAGAATATTATGCAACACTGTGATATCAACTGTACAATACTGCTTAACCTGACTGAACTATAGAATGACTGACAGCTGTATTAACTCCCAAATAATAATTTTTTAAAAAAAAAAGATGGATGTTGTCCCCCTCCCCCCAAAACCCTTTTTAACTTTAGAGGGAAAAAAATGTCAGTTATTGTTTTTAGGAACTCATATTAAATATTTTTAGATGATATAACATGTCATGGTTTATTCCAACAAAGAGGAAACAAAGTAATAGGATAGTGAAAATATGGCAACATCCAGAAAACTATTCCACGTGGGTCAAACCTTAATGCTTAATTTCTTGATGGCCTCTCAATGAAAATATGTTTGAAATCTTTCCTATACAAATATTTTATTGATTATAAACCAAAATTGTACAGCAAATAATCTTACAATGCAGTAAACACGGCACTTTAATTCTATGCCATGAAAATTCAAAAGGAAAGAAAATAATGTTAAATATACAGAAGGCTAATATATGCAACATCCATATTTACATCATGCTGTGACTATGATTTCCATCTCAAAACCTTAATGGCACTTATATAAATCTAGACTATAAATTCATAATCACATGTACCATATATACTCGAGTATAAACAGACCGATCAGCTAAGGCACCTAATTTTACCACAAAAGCTGCACTGAAAATGTGCTGGGGGGATGAGACCCGGTGGCGTAGTGGTTTGTGCGAGACTGCAGCCCATTGGGATGGAGGTTCAAATCCAGCAGCAGCTCCACAGGAGCAAAGGCTGGCCTTCCTACAACCACCACCAGAGGGCAGGGATGCCCTCCAAAAAAATGTGCTGGGAAACTCAGCTTATACACGAATATACATGATACTTAAATCTGAAAGGAAATGTAAAGAATTTTAATAAAAATTCCTTATTAAAAAAATTACTATAAAAACAAGGTTTCTCATTCCAATTATTGCCTCTGTAACTCTTAACCCATATTTCTAAATATAATTAAGTTATTCTGCTTTCAAGAGATATTTTCATTTGGGTAAGAGAGAAGCAGGTACTAGGACTTAAGGCTATGCAAATATGGACCATTTAGAGATGGGTTATAAATTCCATCATCCAAGTCTATGACTATGGTCCCAGGGAGGAACGAGAAAGCCAGGGTAAGGTGAGATGCCTTACTGAGCAGAGTGGTTCACGTCACTGTCTAACCGGTATACCTGCTCTGTCTGCCTTTAAGTAATAGGGGAGGTTCCCCTAAGGGTATGGTCTGCATACAACATGTACATGAATGCACAAATAGAGTTCCCTCTCTTGCTCTGGCTTCTCTATTTAGCTCTTTAGCTGACCTCTGGTTCTTGAGCTAGCAGCCTACCATCTGACCTGATTCAACAGATTTCACTGTCCTCCTATGTGCCAACAGACAGCTCATACAACCAGGTGAGTAAGGAGAAGCGGTCACAGATTTGGAACTTGTCAACTTCTACCACCACATGAGCCATTTCCTTGACAATTCTTGAACTCTTGACAATTCTGTGTTGTAGTGAATTATGGAGCCCAAGGATGGGAAGGACAGGACTAAGGAAGAGGAGTAGTTGTTGGATTTTAGAAATGATAAAGCAGTACAGCAGCTTGAAAAGGCTGAAACATTTCAGACATCTTACTCATTTAATTTACAAAGATTTATTAGTTAGTACAGTTATAATTATGTTAACATTATTTGTATCTTAAATTTGCTTGCTTTCATGGTCTCTAGATGTCTAATTTAACTTTACTTGCTCCCAGATTTTTATATCCAGGTTTGTATAGATGTCTAATTTAACTTTACTTGCTCCCAGATTTTTATATCCAGGTTTGTATGAAAAGGCATGCTGCTCTATAGAAAACAAATTACTTTTTCTGTGAAATCACGCTCAATTTTGCTACTGCAAAACAATTTTCTCTCAACTGCTGATTTCTTATGCTGTCACACCTTGAAAAGAACCTAATTTATTTCTATGTGGAGTGGGGAACAGATATAAAAATTGTTGAGACACACTGAACAGCAGGTAGCAATTTCAGTGCATGCTGCAGAATACTTTGCCATAGCAACAAGTGTAACTGTGCACTTACATTTTCCTAGGTGAAAAACTAATATGAAACTTTAAGATTATATTGGCATTATAGTAAACATGTTACTAAAAGGAAGTCTCTTTACATTCTAGATTGCCAAAATAATAAGACAGCTTTATTAAGTACAATATTACTCTTTATAAAGTCTTTTCACACTGGCGACGTCCTTCCTCTTAAACTACGCATCTTTTATCCAAACTCTAAAAGGCCTGTTTTTCTAGTCCCTACTACACACTGTACACTTCTAGATTCAACAACTTCATTCCAAAATGAAAAGTTCTAACCTGAAATTCCTCTCCAGATAGCTTTAGCTCCGTATTCTCCACAAACCTTCTGCTTTTTCTATCTCAAGTTTTACAATGTAACAGTCACCTAAGAACAAGTCTCATCATCATCACATATTCTCTAGCAAGTAGTCGAACATTGTAAAAGAAAACCACCAGGGTTCCTCTAACTTCACATGGCAAAGAAGAAAAATCTGGATCAGCATCAGTACATGGTTAATTTCTATAAAATGGATGTCAGATATACCCCTATTCTCCATCCTTTAGCAATTCCTCCACCAACTGTCCCTCCCGTGACACTCTGCTGGGTTTGACTAATTCATTGCAATAGCCACACCAAACTCACTGACATAGTCACAACGATGGGTGTTTTAGCAAAGTAACATCACAATTCAGGATCAGGATCCACTTATAAGTAACAGGGACCATGCAAAAGACAGGATATATTCAATCAGAATTGCTTCCCATCTCTCAGCACTTCTCCCACTGTGCTTATAGGGTGGAAAGCCTCATTCTTGGCCTCAGCTTAGTTCAGACCTGCCATCTTCTCTACTCAAACAAGTGTTACTATTATTATATTTGGTTCTTAGCAGTGCTCAGAGGCACCCTACTGACAGGAAGCCAACAGGACTCTGCTATCACGCTCCATGAAGAGCAAGCCCACTGCATCCAGTCCCATGTTCCTGCCATCCACATTACTTCTCAGTATTATATCCCCAGAATTACAGATCCATCTCCTATATCTAGAAGGTTCTCAGCACCAGGTCCCTAGACCCCAAGGATACTCTCAGCTCTTCTTCATGATAGTGAGGTCCCCTTCATCCTCTGGGCTGGCTCTTTTAAAGCCTAGCAAATGGGAAAACCGAGCTTGTTTGCATAGTCTCACATCTGCATGGGTTCCATGCACCTTGCATTAAGCAGACTGTCCAACCCTTACATCTCACTGGCACATTCCTACCAATACATTCCATGGTAATTACAAAACTGCAGCTAGAAAGGTACTTCAATGCACTACAAAGAACAACCACTATGTGTACTGTGTGCACACTCCTATGCTAATGTTAAGGATTTGGACTGAACTATGTCCCTGAAACTGTTAGCATTTTAATATTGTCTACAGATATAATCTTGACTGGAAATAAAATGTTCCATTGTGTGAAGGCAGCCACACTAGCATAGGGATGCCCTAAACTAATTATGACTATGACCTACACTTAATACTTCCAAGTTGTGAAGAGAGATCAGACAAAGAGATGAGCAAGAAGGCAGGGGAAGGGTAAGAAGAATAAAGGGCCACAAGAAGATCTGCAAGGAACTAAGAGACAGTAAGGCTACCGAAGTTGAGACAAGGCTCTCCCACCAGAGAGGACACAAAGAGAGACTTCTCCAAGACCAGGGCTGTAATTCACACTTCTAGCCTCTTAAACTTTGAGAAATAAATTTATGTTCTTCAAAGCTATCACCTGTGGTTAGAGTAGCACTAGGTAACTGAGATAACTAGCAGGTATAAATAATAAAAGTTAGTCTTTCCTCATGAACTTCATAGATCTACGTGAAGAATAAGCCACACACTATATGAAAAGTGACCAAGCATAAGAATATGTAATTAATCAAGGTTTCAAGAGGGGTGGGGGGGAAGAGGAGCTGATACCAAGGGCTCGAGTAGAAAGAAAATGTTTTGGAAAAGGTGGCAACATATGTACTAGTGTGCTTCCTACTACTGAAACAGAGAGCAGCAAAATAGACCTATAGTCACCAGAAGAAATAATAAAGATTAAAAAAGAAACAAATGAAACAGAAAACAGGAAGAATTTGCAAATCAAGAAGCTGGTCCTTTGACAGGGTCCTTTAAGAAAACCAACAAACCACTGGCAAACCTTCTGGAGAACAAAGAGAAGCAACAAATACACAAATAACAGAATACTATGAAGACCCGTACATCAATAAATCTGAAAACCTAAAATAAATGGACATGTTTTTAGAAAACCACTTATCTAAACCAACTCACAAATAGAAAATCTGAACAAATTCGTAACAAAAGAAATTGCCCTATAAAACTGGTTTACTTCTCCCAAAT
>PVJH01037259.1:0-18170 GCA_004026705.1 Nesogale talazaci | reverse complement strand
GGGAATGCTGGAAGTGACTGTGGGGACAGAGTAAGGCCTAAATGCGAGGGTCCTTTGGGGCCCCCTGTAGACTCAGAGTGAGGGGGACAGTGGGAAGAGGAGATAGAGATTTAGCCAAACCTGCCTCAGTAGCCTTGAAGCAGACCATTCTATCTAGTCCCACTGGATGTAGTTCTCAGGGAAAGTGTTAACATCCCTACAGGCAAGGTGGGAAAGAGTCTTACTGTTTAGCCATCCAGCCCAGGGTGCACCCTAACCCAAATTGGCACTACTCCAGTTGCAGGCCTGGCAGTGCAGGAGCAGCCCTGAGGCACACTGCTGCTGCTCTCCTTCGCCTGGGGAGTTGCTGACTCAGAGGCCTGGGCTACCACAATAGCCTTGAGGAGAGTGGCAGGATTGGGACACACCACCCCCTGGACTGGCTCCCCAAGCAGCTGGTAGAGCAGCTTCCCAAACAGATCCCGAGAGTCTGAGACAAAGGAAGGCATGCTATAAAAGGGGATGTCACAAGTCTGACCACCTGGGCAAATTCCGTCTGCTGACCAAAGAGTTAAATCTTTATCTTCATTCCATTCTCCAGGGAGGATCCAGGTCCAGAGGCTTGTCCAACTGCCCTTGGTGTGGCCAATGGGAGACATATAATTCCATTTGCCTGGGGGCAGGGGCAGCTGGGTACAGCAAACTCAAACAAATGATGTTATTTCAACTTGTGATTCTCCGGACTGCTTTTCATCATCCTGCACTGTTGCTGCAGCAGGGCTTGCGGGTGTGGGCCATCAGGCATACCAAAGCTCGAGGACCTGATTTTGTGAGCCAAACTCTTGAGGGTGACCGAGTTGAGTGAGACTAAGGTCATGCCTATTGCTGTGATTGATAAGGTAAAAAACCTTCCCTACTCCACCATCTAGTCTAAATCTCATGCTCTCTATACCAGCTAGTAAGAAAAGTGAATGATTTTTTTTAAAGCCAGAGAAAAATGATTGAGCTAAAATGAAAAAAAGAAAAGACTTTAGAAGATAAGGGTAAGTATTAGAAAGTAAAAAAAGAAAAAAAGAGTTCAGAAAGACAATTGCTTGCCTTGAAATGGAATGTTTCATCACTTGAAGTTATAGGGTAACTTGTAGGTCAGGGAAAGTTGAATAGAAGGTTAAACTTATGCCACAGAGAATAGAAGAATGTGTGTGTGAGTTGAGTCAGAGTATGAATGTGTTCAGTTCAAAGAACTACAAAGGCAAGAAGATATTAAAATATCAGTTACAGGGCTAATTGTATTCTTGTATGCTCATCCCTAAAAGTGAGACTTTTAATATAACAAAGTACAGAGCACATGAACTTGTGACAATTTGGGAACTGTAAGCAGATTCAAGGCCATCCTTTTTGCAGTAGAAAGTCGGAAAATTCCAACTGCAAGAAAAGAAAATATCATATTGCTGCAAAAGACTGTTAATACAGACCTGAGAATATGCTTTGTGCTTAATGTGCTTTATTTAGTATCCCTTTATTCCTGACTGTTTGAGCAAGTTAATCTTCACTGGAGAAGGTATGGATAGTTAATCAACTTAAGTTTGCCCAGCAGATCAGGCCTTCAAAACTGGTAAAGGAATGGTACCACAAATGCAAACCATGGAGAGCATAATGTGGGGCAAGCTCGCCTATTGGATGTGACCAATTACTCCCAAGGTTATGGCTGGAAATGGAGACAATAGCAAAAAAAAATGACATATTCAGAAAACAGTTACAGCCGTGTTGTTTAAAGAAACACACCTTGCTGGGGACAGCAGTTTGAAACTAGTGGAAAACACCACTTCACTAATCAGGGGTGGTACAGATGGGTGCGCGGACAAAATGGCGCTAACACGCAACAGAGAAGCACTTGGCAACTAGTGCTCTGAGTGCTAAGCTGCCCCAGACCCATCGGCCGGGAACAATTGTCAGGGAAGAAGCAGACAGTCTACAAAGCAGAGAGTTGCCCCTGCAGAAAAGCCTCCTAGTGGAGGCCATGGGACTCTTTCAAGAGGAGACCTGGCACTCAGCTAGCTAGGCAAAGGACAACACTCACAGATGGATCACAGTCACTACCCAACCAGCCGCACAGGGTGTGTGAGTTAATAGTTGGCAAGGGCAGAACCCAATGGGTGAAAACGAAGGGCCACCTAAATGGTCCTGAGACATGTTGGAGCCTGGCTGTGCAGGCCCCTGAGAAATGGACAGATTATATCCATCAAAAGACAGGGCACAGAGGATAGCAACCCTGTTGATTATTTTAAAACACACAAAACAAAACAATAAAAACACAATGAAGCAAATCATCTCTCCATGAGGCACATCATAGATGCGTGCAGAGATTGCTGCAGTTTCTTGCTGGACAAGAATAGGATTGTAGTCCAGCAACTGAGCAAAAGACCCAGTGTAGACAACCCAGCATATGTTGACAGCAACCAGGGAACCCACTACACCAGACATGAGCCAGGGACCAAGCAACTGCCAAAGGTCCTGTGATGCCAAAGGTTGTAGAAGAACTCATCTTCTGTAGTTGCTCCTGTCTCTGCCTGGAACTCCAACAATCAACTGTAACTGTTGCCCTAAGACCAGTCCCCGGCAGGCTGTTTTCTCTCTCCTAGGGACATCGAAAATCAATACACAAAGGTTCCATATTTTGAAAAAAAAAAGGACTAAAGGTCTCCCAGCACTGCCTGTGTTTGCTTGATGGTCATAGTTGACCCTTGATTCATGGTTTTCATTTCTCTATCTTTGAACGTCTAGTGGTATCAGTAATGTTTTTTCTTGTCAATGGGACCACAGTGATTGCTGATGGGCGAAATCACCAGATTGCTAACTTCTTCATTCAGCTGTCAAGCTGCTGTGGAAAATTGTCCCACTGAATGCCTAGGCATGCCTACTGGAATGTCAGATCCAGTCTGGACTGGGGCTGGTCCCCTTATTCCCCCTTTTCTTTGCCTTGGGGTAGGCTTTCATTGTGGAATTTATTGTCATTGTGGTTGTAAGAATGGCCAGCTCTGGAGACTGGTGGTAAGACTGGTGGCAAAGGACACATGGGAGACAGATGGAGTGTGGTGTGGTGGAGTGTAAGTGAGCACTTGCATGAGTTCCATCCGTGGCCTCCCCCAAGATTTCCCCTCCCATTCAAGGCATAGCACCAAAGTTGTTTCCAGGCAGTGATGGTGGGATGGCCTTGGAGGAGCTGTTCGCAGGAAGCCTACAGCCAGTACAGTTGCCTTGTTGGTCCCTACCCCTCTTCCCTTCCTTAAAAAGTATAAAAACCCTTGCCTGCTGAGTTGGGGAGCATAGGCCAAACACCTACCCCCTAAATAGTTAAGTCCATCTCTCCCTATGACTCCTGACCTGTTTGGGGGGGGGGTTCTTAGACCTTAGTATTCAAGAAGACTTTTCCTGTTCAGGGAAATTCCTCACATTTCCAGACCTGCAGGTTGACAAAAGTCACGAGGGGAGCATGTCTTTGGATGACCAACTCCCCTCCAAAGACTGATTAAAAGGTAAATTAAAAGGCTACAGTAAAGAAAGCTGCCGGATAAGATCTGAATCAGGAAGCTATAAAAGCTACATCTAAGAGAAAGGTAGACTGAGAGCTGAGCTGGCTGCAGGGTCCAATTGCAGTTGAGCAATTCTAAAGTGTTTGAATTGGCGGTGAGCTGGGCAACTAAGAGACAGACCCAAGCAGTCTCCTACAGTGGCTCTTAGCTGGGCCAGCTAGTAGTGGAGAGACCTGATGGAATGGAGAAGTAACCTAATGACAAAGGACAACTATGAAGGTTATTCTGATCAGCTGTACTACAATGCCAAAGCAAGAGATGTGTCCTCCAATTTGGGGAGACTCCAAGACCATGTATTTTCTTATCCCTTACTCCAATAATTTGTGTTACTTCCAAGTTGATCCTAGTTCCAAAATGTAGCCTTTAGTTCCCTCATATAACACAAATATGAGTTCTATTTGTCCAATACGATGAATTATCAACCCTAACAAGAAGGAAAGGTTGATATGGTGAGGAGAAGGAATGGCTAAAAAGTGGTGAAGAAATTAGAAAGCAAAGGTATTTTTCACCTCCACCTCTTGGATACCAGCTTTATATTATCCTGATTCTTATTCCTCATGAATTTAAAGAAGTTTTAATACTCCATTGCATTAATGGACTCTTTTATATTCCCTCATTTTTTTTCTTCCTCAAAATAATTTTCATCTATTAGCTGAAGATGGCTTCTACCTCTGTAAATTTAGGGACCAATTTTTGAAGGATAAGTATATTTTCTTTTCAAATGGAAGATGCCATTAAAAAGAGGACAGGTTTAATTTTGTAGTATCTTGGTCAATCTTTGCATACATAATAGCTCATATATCTCTTTCAGTTTAATAATCTGTAACTATGTTGTAGATGTTTTTATGTCATGAAATACATAGAATATATACACAAGATACCAGAAACAGCTTAAAGTCTTTTTCAATGAGAAACCCTAATGTTTTTAAGGATTTTGCAGATTTTTAAACTATATAGGATGCAGTGATATGGAAATTATAATTTGGGTCACCTTTCTCTATTAATGTTATATTTATAGATCAACTGAACACAATAAAGAACAATTATGATAATATTTTGCACTATAGTAATTTCTAATAACCACCTTTCTTTTAATTTTACAAGCATCACCTACTGCGATGGCTATTTTATGTGTCAACTTGATTAGGATATGCATCTCAATGGTGTGGTAGACACTAGACTGGTTGCTATCAGATAATGAGCTATATTCAATTTAAGCAGTGTAATCTGATGTGATCAGCCAATCATTTGAACAGAAATTTCCTTTAGAAGGTGGCTACATCAAGAATACAATGGGAAGAGTCAAAAGCATTGTTATTAAGTTGTGAAACCTTTATTTTTGAAAAGTACCAAAATGTGAAGCGACAGTTTTTCTATATACCTTTCACATAACTCTACATACCCTCATCCAAGGTAGCATTTTCATTTCTCTAGTCACTCCTAGAAGAATTCTGAGCTCTTTGATTTATGCCATATCAAAATTAAAGGTTGGGCAATTTTTATTTTACTTTGAGAAACTTAAAGTATATTCCTTTTCAATATTCTTTGAGTTTAAGGAACAAAAAGAAGTCTGAAGAGACAAGCTCTGGGCTGTAAAGTTTCTCAATGAAATCTTGTAGGACAGCCTTGCTATTCTCAAAGAATGAACATGTGCATTGTCTTGACATGAGAGAAATCTTCAATACAACCTTCCTGGGTTTTTTTCCCTAATCATTTTTTAAATTTATTATTTTGTTACTTATCTATGATTCTTGGACAATAACCTGCAGAAATCTTTGGTCTGCCACTTGATCTGTCGATTTTGGATTTGTCACACACACACACACACACACACTCATCTATATGAGAAAATGTGGAAGACAGCTACTTATCCTACTGATGGGAAGATATTCATCTTTGTACCAATTTCAAAGAAAAGGTGACCCAAGAGAATGATCAAATTATACAATAATACTATTGATATTACATACAAGCAATTTTTTGAAAGATAATCCAACAAAGGTTGCAGCAATAAATTAACCACCAGAAGTTCAGGACAAATTCAGAGAGGAAGTGGAACAAGGGAAATCATTCTTGACTTCAGATGTATTTTGGTTCAAAGTGGAGAATACTAGAAAGATGTTTACTTGTGTTTTATTGATTATGCAAAACAATTCACCTGTGTGGACAATAAAATACTATAGATAACCTTGAGAAGAATGGGAATCACAGAGCACTTTATTGTGCTTGTGAAGAAATTGTACACCGATGGAGAGACAGTTGTGCAAACAGAACAAACACTGCATGGATAAAATCAGGAAATGTGTGTGTGTGGTGTGTGTATGAGGGTTCTACCTCCTCACCATAGTTGTTCAATCTGTATGCTGAGCAAATCATCAGATACGCTGGCTTATATGAAGAAGAACATGACATTGGCATTGGAGGAAAGCTTATTAACAATCTGTGATGGGTAGATAGCACAGCCTTGCTTGTTGAAAGTGAGGAAAATCTAAAATCTTGCTGATGAAGATCAAGGATTACACTCTTCATATGGATCATAATGTAAGTAAGACCAAAATCCTCACAAATGGACCAATAAGTAACATCATGATCGATGGAGAAAAGCTTGTAGTTGTCAAGGACTTTATATTACTTGAATTCACAATCAATGCTCATGCAAGGAGCACATGAGAAATCAAAAGATGTGTTGCATTTGTGAATCTACTGCACAAACTATTACTATTAAAAACAAGGATATTATTTTAAAGACTAAGGTGGACCTGACTCAAGCCATGGTATTTTTCATTGCCTCATACGCATGTGAAACTTGGATGATGAATAGGTAAAAATGAAGAATTGAAAATTTGAATTGTGAACCTGGAGAAGAAAGAATGTTGAAGGTATGGACTGCTAAAAGAACAGCCCAATCTGTGTTGGAAGAAACAAAGCCAGAGTGTTTCTTAGAGGCAAGGATGGAAATTTTTCATCTTACATTTTGACATAGTGTCAGGAGATACCCTTCCTTGGAGAAGGATATTATTCTTGGTAAAGTAGAGGGTCATCAATAAAGAGGAAGACCTTCAATTAGATGGATTGACATAGTGGCTGCAACAATGGCTTAGACATAGGAATAATTTTAAGGATGATACCAAGTCATACAGTATTTTATTCTGTTTAGCATGGGGTCACTATGGGTTAGAATCAACTTGGTAGAACCTAACATAAACAGAACACTCCTGTGAGCCAGCAGAGTCCCCAGCCTGTTGCCTAACCTTCAGGTTTAATACCTGTAAGTAATTGCATGAGCCATTTCTTTGATCTCTGCATGTCTGCATGTGTGTCTCTTTCTGGAGATAGTGGAAGTGGCTCACATAACTCTAGGGACTTGCAGTAATGTATATATATATACATATACATATATATATATCCTGACTTATGACAGGGCTCTGACATAAGTCAAATACCTCTTTTTTTTATTATGCTTGCCTTTTTTATCAGTATTTTCTTAAATCCCATCTTTGAACATCTGCAAGTGAACTTGACCTGATTGCCATAACTTTCTTCGTGTAGATACTGAGTGACTTCAAAATGCCAACTTTTTAGTTATCAGTTGAGTTGAACCACCAGGCCTGATATATACATATAATTTGTTTAGTTAATCTGAAAAACTCAAGCAAAGACACCAGTTATCTTAAAGGATTAGTGTCATATTATTCTAAAGGCAATTTGCTGAGATCTTTTAAAGTAAATATTTAATTTTAATTTTGTATGCAGTAGTCTCAGGGATTCTTCAAGATGGAAAATATAATTTCAAATCATTTGATACTTGTCATGCGATATATATTGTCATTTGGCAAGTGGGTCCCCCCCCTCCTATAGGTAGTTCTATCAAGTTTGGTAAGGTAAATAAAAGATGCTTTTGAGGTAGTATTTCTAAACTTTAAAACTCTTTATGTAAGTAAGGAAGACAAAGGAAAACAACAACTCAAGAATCAACATTCTCTTATTCTTGTTTCAATGTTAAAACAAATTCCATAATTTTATTAACATTCTTTTCTGTATCTTACCATCAAGCTCCCATAACTGTGAACAGTGCCTTTGAACACTATAAGTTACTGCTATCAGGTATGCTCTGGTAAGCTGTTTTTTGTGCTTAAGAATAATGAAAAAATGTTTACTATTAATTACCGGTAATATCTTCTTCACTTTATGCCATTTTAGCTTAGGAAAGGCTTCATAAGAGCATTCAACTTTCATGTAGTTGGAAAAAATTGTACGTTTATATATTTTCAATATAAAAGCACAATAGCAAATTTTGTTCATCAAGAAAAAAGTCAATCAAACAATACCAAAAACTGAAGTGAGAAATAAGTGCAATACCATCTTTTAAAATACTCGACATAAAACAATTTTTCTAAGGAAACAGTTAGCAGTACTTACTGAATAATGATCTAGAATTAATTGTGGCAAAGCAGACCTATCATGCCCCTCTATTGTCTCGTATCTGTTAAAAGAGTCTTCCTGCTCTCTAAGACCTCTTCAGAAACATCCAAAAATGCTTGAGAATCAGTACCTGTGAGTAGTGACGTGCACTTTCTCGAGAAGTTGTCCAAACTTCTTTCAAAAGGTTGCTCCTTTGCTCAAAGTCTCTCTTCTTTGTCAAAGTGGTGACATCCGGGATTGAATGGCACCTCCTGACTCATCCTCTGGTTGTTTCATTTTCTTTAACATCAGTGCCCTAGGTGATTTTTTCTCTACATTGCCCTCTCCAGTTTCCACTTTGGAACACATTATCTCATGAAGTATGTTGCTTCCAAGCATCCGCAAAGAAGATAGGGGCTCTATAGTTGATTGTCTTTCTTTGTAATCACCAATCCATCTTCCTCTCCCATTTTCTCTTTGTCCTGGAGTCTTGAGGGCTGCCAAGTAGTCCTCTGTAGAGCGATTCAGGCTGTCCAGCCACAGGCAGCAAACAGCAAAGCAGGTCCCCAAGAGTGAGCCAGATGGCAGAGTCCAACAGTCTCTAGTTCAAGAGATGTAGGTTTCAGGAGTGTGGTGAAGCAGACCTTGAAGGAACCTCTACTCACAGCTACACAGTCCACGATTAGGTGTCCCACAGGTAGTGTTGCTTGGATGTTAAGGCACAGGACGAACAAGGCAGCTGGCTGGTCCGAAGAGCCAAGAGCAAGAGAGCAAGCATGGGACTCGCTGAGCCCTTCCTATCTCTGCCCTCAATTCAACCCATGTATTCATTGGCCGTGCTGTCACAACAGACCTACCTGTCTTCTGTGGCCATGTTGGCATAACAGGCCTACCCATCACAAATATTTAAACCTGTAATTGAGAAATCACTGAGGGCTAGTCTTACAGGACTCAACATTTTCATGAATTTTACTATCAGAAATCCTAACAAGTTCTCAGGGTGAGGAGTATATGTATATAAAAAATATCTTGAAGAGGAAGAGAAAAGTAGCAATTTAAAAATATGTCCCAGCTGAGCCCTGATGGCACAGTGGTTGTGTGCAGGATTGTGGCCCACAGGGTTGACAGTTCAAATCCAGCAGCAGCTCTCTAGGAGCAAGGCTGGGCTTCCTACTCCCACCGGGGCAGTGATGCGAAGACAAAAAAAAATGTCCCAAGGTCTTTAAAAAAGATTAAAACAAATAATCTGTTAGCAAGCATTTATGTTTATCTAGCAAAGAGTTAGTCTGTGTGTACTGTTATTGTTATATTATCAGGTGCTCAAATTCCCATTGGTTTTCTTGTTTCATGCCCTCAAAGAAAACTACCACTGCTTATTATGCTAGAGTTTTATCAAAGTGTCACTGAAAAGGAGGAAATAAATACTCACTTCTAGACCCTCTAGCCTTCAATATGGGCTAATAGAAAAACTAAGCTTCAGTCTCAATATCTTTCTCCTTTTCTCTAAGGAAGAACAGGAAAGAAAAAAAACTACTTGTGAAGCTCACAGTCTACCTAAATAACTGGAGCTTATATTTTTCTTTCTTTTTTTCTCTTCAATTGTTTTAGTCTTATTTTGTTATTTTAGTTTCTTTTTGATGTTGTTTGTTCAATTCACTCTTTTCCCCTTTCTTTGTCCAAGCCAACAGGACACAAAAAACCATATCTTCACAGTCCATTTACACCCCTGCTGCCTGTAATCCAACCTACTCGAGAAGGGCCACTTCCTGCTTCTGTCATCAATAGGCAGCAGCCAAACACATTCTCAACTCTGCTACAAAAACAACTAACAAAGAAGTTAATGCACACTAATATTTTTATCACGCCAACCAATAGACAAGGAGTGAGTGCCTAACAACACACCAATATACAATCATAAATTAAATATAGCTATAAAAATGCCACAATGTCTTAGAGAAAAAGATAATTTAAATTCATGTTAGAAAACAGCAGGGGGAGTGGCTTAAACAAGTAATCAAAACAGAGATAGACATCTTTATGAGGAAGAAATGGCATAGTAACAACCTAATAAGGATTTCAAGAGTGGTACTGAGACTCCTTTAAAGAGATGAGAAAGAAGTGAAGAAAACTGCAGAAGAAAACACAGAGTAATTTAAAATTCAGGAAAATAATAAAAGAAATCAAAAAAATAAATGAAAATTAGGAACTATCATAAAACAGCAAGTAGGGGGCTGAGCCCCGGTGGTGTAGTGGTTGTGCGCGGGACTGCGACCCACTGGGATGGAGGTTCAATTCCTGCTCACAGGAGCAAAGGCTGTGCCTCCTACTCCCACCACCAGGGCAGTGATGCCTAAAAAAAAAAAAAAAAAACAGCAAGTAGAGTTCTGGCAAGATGGCACCCAGGTGGGTAGCTCATATTCCAAGCTCTGTGACAGTCAAGGAACCTCCTGTCTAATAGGTTGAGTGGGGGAATTCAGGTTAGTGAATTGACTCACATGACAACCCAGAGTAACTCCTCGGTCTGGGAAGCGACCATCCCCCATCTAGCCTTTCTCTGAAGCCCTGAGAAGCCCCCATATGGTTCCAGAGATTCCCTACTTGCACTGACCGCGCTACTGAGTACCCCACAGTAGTCACCATCTGCTGATCAGACCCCCACAGCCTGATTGCTGTATCTGAAGTCAGCCAAATACCCTGCAGCACCCCCACATTGTGGCTGGAGCCCAGCATGATGGCTGCTTGCCAGTGGCACTCTTTATTGTGAATAGCACATTCTCTCTCATGCCGCCAGACCATGACTCTAGGTGCCACATCTAAACCTTGTTCACAGTAGCTCTAGTCATCTGCGCTTGCAGTGGTTCTCTTGCCCATTGCCCAGCACCCCAACACGTAGATGTAGCAACTTCTCCCCCATCTCTCAGAGCCCTCATCCACATCTATGGCAGGTGTTACCATCATTTCCTGGCACCACCCCTGCGACAGTGGAGTTTTTCTTATTGTCTCTCAACACCCACCTCCTCCAGGCAGTGGGGCTTTTCCAATTGTTGTCCAGCAAATCCAGCTGTAAATACTGTTGCCCAGCATCCCCCTCTGAAAGCAGTGGGACTTCTTCTACCTTCACCAAGCATACCCACCTGCTCTAGTGGGTTTTTTAACTGTTGTCCAGCACTCCCTCCTGTGGCAGTTGGATTTTTCCTACCACTGACCAGTACCTCCACTTGTGGCAATGGGGATTCCCTGCCCTCACCCAGCCTACCTTCCCATGGCAACAGGACTTCTTCCTCCTTCATCTGGCAGCCCCATTCCCAGTGCTAATATTGCTGCCTGAAACTGCGTCTTACCTGGTTTCCTGAGAGGGCGACAAGACTTACCTTGCAAAGGGGTAATCCTGGTTGTCTAAGGAGAGTAAAACACCAATGTGATAAAGAATCAGCCCAAAGCTACAGTTCAGTTGACTTTAGGCACCCCCAGACACATTTCAAATGATGTCACAAAGAAAGCTAAGGACTTTTTACTCCCAGGAAAATGGTGCTGAAATCCTCCAAAGTGACATGCAGACAGCAAACATTAACAACAACCTCCATAAAAAAAGCAGGAGAAACAAAACACAATGCCAGAGAAAGTCTGAACCTAGCAATGAATATAGAAGCAGAAGTTGAGTTACCACAAAAAGAAATCTTCAGAATGCTGCTTCAAGTCATACATGATATGAGGGAAGCAGTACAGAAAAAGGATGAAGTGATAGAAGAAATAAGGGCCATGCACCAAAAGAAATACAAGAGTAAAGGGACAAGGTAGCAAAAGTAAATAGTAAATTAACTGGCTTCACCAACAGACTAGAAGGAGCTGAGAATCATATCAGTGGACCTCTAGGATAACCAGGCAGACTTCAACAAATGGCAAAGACAGTTAAATATGATAATCAAAGAAGCTGAAGAAAACCTAAGAAAAATGTTGGATGCTATGGAAAGTAACAACATTCAAATAATTGGACTACCAGAATAAGACACACCGAGAAAGCCAATGGCAAAAATAACTAGGGAATTCCTATAGGAAAACTTCCAAAGCTTAATGAATGAAAATCACCCAACCATTCCTGAAGCAGAGAGGACACCAGGCTATATTGAATCCCAGGAAGAATTCACTAAGGCATATGACAGTTAAACTAAGCAACTGTGAAGAAAAGGAGAAAATAATGAGAGCACCTAAGGGAAAAATGAGTCATCTATAAAATTACTCAAATAAGACTATTCTCACACCTAGAAGAAGATAACATGAAAAAGAGAAGAGAGCAGACTAACATCTTCTAAAAGTTGTAGAAAACAATGCAATCTCAACAGTCTCTTACACAACCAAATAACCTATCAAGATAGAAAGAGATGTATAAATCTTCCCAGAGAAGGAAATACTCAAATAATGTGTTAAAAACAAACCAATCCAGCTATACAAAAATATCCTTGCTGAACCAGTGTGGTCAGAAAAACAATTCTCACCTGAGCATAAATAACAGACCACAATATTGTGCAATTCCAGAGATCAGCACATTGAAAACAGAACCCATGATAATATTGGCTCAATGTTGAAAAGAAGGCAAGAATGAAACCTGTCCCACTCCACCACCACCAACCCCCCCCCCCCCCCCCCCACAAAACATACTGATAGGAAGGGAGGTCTGAGATATCAGAATCCACAGAAGGTTGTTAAAACTCTGAATATCAATGGACTGAACTTGTTCATTAAAAGACAGGAGACTAGCTTAGAAAACAAAACCCATCAATCTGTACCCTATAAGAGACACATCTCAAGCTTCCAGACAAAAATATACTGATAATCAAAGGCTGGAGAAATATATGCAAATCAATTCTAAAAAAGCAAATGTTGCAATCCTAATCTCTGACTAAATTGATCTCAAGATGAAAATCATAACCAGAGATAAGGAGAGGCACTATATAATGCTCAAGGGATCAGTAGACCAAGAATCAGTGCGCATAATAAACATTTATGCAGCCAATAAGAGACCCATGAAGTTTGTCAACTAAACATGAAAACATGAAAAACATGAAAAAAGATGAAAAAGGAAATCACAGGTTTAACTATCATAATAGGTGACATTAATACACTGCTCTCTTAGAAAGATAGATTATTAATAAATCAACACCCCCCTGGCAGACTTAACCAAAGAAAGGAGGGACAAAATTTTCAATAACAAGAATAAGGGATGAAAGAGTGGACATTACCACTGACCCTAATGATATCAAAAGGGTAATCACACAATACTACAAAGGTCTGTACTCCAGTGAATTCAACAACTTGGAAGACATGGACAAATTCTTTGACAGACAGTCTCTACCTAGATTATCCCCAGTGGAGGTCAAAAATCTTAACAGACTCATAACAATAGAATAAATAGACAAGGCTATCAAGGGATTACCAACAAAAAAATCACCTGGACCAGAAGGCTTTATAGGAGAATTCTACCAAGCATTCAGGGAAGAACTGACACCTATCCTACACAAGTTCTTCCAAAGCATAGAAAAAGATGGCAAACTCCCAAACTCCTTCTATGAAGCCAGTATAACACTGATACCAAAACCCAGCAAAGATCCCACAAGAATTTAGAACTACAGACCAATATCCCTAATGAATATTGATACAAAAATCCTTAATAAAATACTGGCCAATAGAATTAAAATGTATATGAAATAAATAATTCAACACGACCAAGTGGGGGTTCATACCCAGAATGCAGGGGTGGTTCAACATACAAAAGACCATTAGTATCATTTGCCACTTTGACAAGAGAAACTCTAAGAACCACATGATATTATCAATAGATGCAGAAAAAGCATTTGACAACATCCAACATCAATTCCTCTTTAAGACACTCCAGAAAATAGGAGTAGAAGGAAAATTCCTCAAGACAAAACAAATTATATATGAAAAATCAACAGCTAATCGAGAAAAAGCAAACACTATGCCACTGAAAAAGGGGACCAGACAAGGATGTTCCTTATCCCCACTCCTATTTAATATTGTACTGGAGGTTTTAGCTAATAGCATAAGGCAAAGAAAAGACATCAAAGGTATTCACCTGGGGAAAGAAGAAGTGAAATTATCACTATTTGCAGATGATATAATTTTATATATGTAAATATATATAATATAGTATATTATATATATAATTTTATATTTATATAAAAGATCCAGTGGGGATTATTAGAAGCAATAGAGGAGTGTGGGAAAGTGACAGGATACAAGATCAACAAGTAGAAGTCAATTGCACTGTTATATACATAAGATAAAACTATAGAAGAGGAGATAAAAAAAAAGATACCCTTCACAATTGCCAACCAAAAATTTAAATATCTAGGGATATACCTGACTAGAAGAACAAAAGATCTATATGAAGAAAATAACAGAACACTAATACAAGAAACTAAGAATGACTTCAATAAATGGAAAAATATCCCATGCTCATGGATTGGAAGACTCAATATAGTAACAATGGCAGTTCTATCCAAGGTACTATATAAGTTTAATGCAATACCAAACAATTACTCTCATCCTTCTTCAAAGAAATGGAAAAAATGATTAACAAATACATATGCAGAGGGAAGAAGTCCAGAATTAGCAGAGAACTTCTCAAGAAGAAAGATATCATAGGAGGGCTTGCTTTTCCTGATTTTAATGCATACTACACAGCCCCAGTGGCCAAAACAGCATGGTATTGGCACAATGATAGATGCTCAGACAAATGGAAAAGAACTGAAAGTCCAGAAATAAAAACATCAGTCTACAGACAACTGATTTTTGATAAGGGTCCAAAAAATATCAAATGGGAAACAGATGCCCTTTTCAACAAGTGGTGTTGGAACAAATGGATATCTATCTGTAGAAAAATGAAGCAATACCCTTACCTCACTCCATGTACTAGAATAAACTCAAGGTGGATCACAGATCTTGAAATAAAACTCCAAACTATTAGGGCCATCAATGAGGGAATTGGGACCAACCTGAAAACACCGACACAGGGATTACATAGGCTATCAAATTGGGAAGGACACAAACACAGAGGAGACACACATAGTCAAGTGGGATATACTGAGGATAAAACACCTATGTACATCAAAAGATTTCACCAAGAGAGTAATAAGAGAGCAGACAGACTGGGAATACATCTTTAGCAATGACAAATAGGATAAATGCCTTATAACCAAAATCTACAATACCTAAATAGCTACCAAAAAGAGTAAAACTAATTGCCCTGTGAGGTGGGCAAAGGAACTGAACAGAAGCTTCACAGAGGCAGAAATCAGAATGGCCTATAAATATATGAGAAAATGTTCCCGATCATTAGCCAAAAGAGAAATGCAAATCAAAACAACAATGATATATCACCTAACACCCTCATGAATAACCCAATTCAAAAAATTAGAAAGCAGCAAGTGTTGGAGAGGCTGTGGTGAGATAGGGATTCTTGTCCACTGGTGGTGGACCTGCCGATATGTACAGCTACTATGGAAATCAATTTGGAGATATCTAAAACAGATGGAAATTGAAGTACCATATGACCCAACAATCCCCCTATTGGGCATATACCCAAAAGAGGCAAGTAAGTATCCATGACAACGCATCTGTACCCCAATATTCATCGCAGCACAGTTTACAATCTCAAGAAGTTGGAAGCAGTCCAAATTTCCATCAACTGATGAGTGGATTAAAAAGCTATGGTACATACATACAATGGAGTACTATGCATTGCTAAAAAGTAGTGATGAACACGTGAAGCACATCTCCACATGGGACAGTGCAAAAAGATATGTACAATATGAGTCTGCTGAGGTAAGCTTAATAATAATTTTTTTAAATGCAAAAATGGTCTATAGAATACAGAAAATCCTGGGAGAAGGCACAGGTAGTACAGCTGGAACCATACCAAATCCAGAGCTACATATGGTTGCCAACAAGGGTGAGATGCAGGGATATGGGAGGTGAGGTGCAGTTAAGTAGAGAGGGAATGGGGCACTAATCCACCCAATGGGAGTGTATTTTTTATATCTCCACAGGAAAACAAGAATCAAACTTAAATAAGGTGTTCTCAAAAGTGAATGTAGCATGAAACAATGGAGCCAAGAACCAGTTGAGAGGTCTGAGAGGACAACTCAGATTCCAACTACTGAGGCACCCACCTTTCTCCCAGGGGAGTTTTCCTTGGAGGTCAGCACTGAAGCTGTAGCTTGGGGAGAGAAGTATACCTGACCAGAGTACACGAGAATAAATGAAGGGGGAGGAAGATAGAATGAAGTACATCCTGGCCCACTGAGCCTTTAGGACGATATTCCCACTCAGAACTGCCAATACAATGAGAGGACCATATGAAATTATGCCATATGAAATATGCCTACCCCAATATGAAAACAGCTACCCTCACTGACCCAAGACATTTTGGGGTCAAAAATGGAGAAACAGGGTCAGAATTATACCTTGTCTGACCCAACCACACCAAAATACTAAGGATGAGCGACAGAACATGGAGCTCCAGATCGAGCACCAAAGATATACTTTGTGACACCCCATCCCACTCAACCAGGAGACACTCCTGGAGGTCAACAGACAGACCTTAAACTATTTGTAGGATTTTATATTGTTATTATTATTGTATTATTGCATGTATGTCTACATGTTGGATATTGGGGTTTTTTGTTGTTGATGTTGTCATTGTTTTCTTTTCTTTGCTTCATTATAGGATGCCTTTTTTTGAATATGTTATTTTATCTACAGGTCTATCTGGATGGGGTGGGATGGATGGGCAGTCTAGGGGTGGGGACGAAGGGACTGATGGTATCAGGGTGGATGTGTGTGTGGGGGGGTGCTCTTGGCTGATCCAGGGATGGGAGGAGTAGCATGTGGTTCAGGATCAGGGGCGGGGTGGGTGGGTGTGGAAGGTCCAATAGGGATTGATTAAGAATAATGTAATTGAGAGACAATATTGAAACCCAAATGGAGGTTGAGTGTGATGATGGGATGGGAGGAGGTATAGGGAAATTGAGAAAAGAACTGGGGAGTAAGGGGGCATTTACAGAGGTTAATCACAGGCATATACATAGGTACATATATTCATATGATGAAGGGGAAATAGATCAATATGTATATACTTATAGGTTTAGAATTAGGACAGCAGATGGGCATTGGACCTCAATCAGGTACTTCCTCAGGGCAAGAACATTTTGTTCTATTAAATTTGCATGCTATGATGCACAGCTCCCTGACACGATAACAGAAAACAAATTATGTGCATAAGCAAATGTGGTGATGGTGGCTGGCTATCAAAACACGTATGTCTGGGATCTTAAAGTCTTGAAAGTAAACAAGCAGCCATCCAGCTCAGAAGCAACAAAGCCCACATGGAAGAAGTACACTAGTTTATGAGACCAAGAGATACCAAAGGGATCAATTATCAGGCTTCAAGAATTAATAATCATAACATTATATGCTCACTTTCCTGATATGATTGCTGATGAAAAATATGTGCATAAGCAAATGTGGTGAAGAAAGCTGATGGTGCCCGGCTATCAAAAGATGTGCGTCTGTGGTTTAAAAGACATGAAGGTGAATAAGTAGCTATCTAGCTAAGAAGCAAGCCCACATGGAAGAAGCGCCACAGTTTGTATGACCACGAGGTGTCAACGGGATCCGGTATCAAGCATCAAAGACCTAAAAAATATATCATTATAAGTGAGGCGGAGTTCAGATTGGGGACCCAAAGCCCATCAATAAATGAAGAAATATCCTCTTACAGAGGGGCTGTAGTGAGGAGATGAGCCAGTCTAGGTGCAGTGTAATAGCAATGAAATGTTCTCAAATGCTTCCTCCCACTGACTATCATTATACTAATTCTGCCAGACAGATTTGGTTAGACCAGGGGATGCACATTGGAGCTGAAAATGTGGAAATATAGGATAGATAATCCCTTGAGACTAGTTGGGAGTGGTGACATGGGAGGGTGGAGGGATGGTGGAGTTGAAAGGGGGAACACATTTCTCAGATCTACATGTGACCTCCTCTCGGGGTTTAGGTGGGGTGAGTGAAGTGACACATTAGACAGTGTAAGATATGAAGAGTTAATAACTATTTGTAAGTTATTGGAAGTTCATGGGGGAGGAGAAAGGAAAATATAGGGATTTGGAATAAAAAAAA
>PVJH01037258.1:0-18102 GCA_004026705.1 Nesogale talazaci | reverse complement strand
CATAAACTAGTTCTGTTACTTTTAAGCACACGTAAACACCATAATAGTGTTGCATTAGCCCAATTTCTTTTAAGTAAGGGTGTAGAACTCCTAGAGAAATAGTAGTTATGTACTCTTTTTTCAGAGGATTGAGTGTAGAGTGATACTAAAGTTTGTTCAGAACCAGAAACCTCTCCTGGAAACTGGTTTACCAACTAATAAAAAAAAAGCACACTTGTTTTGAGATTAGCAAGCAGTCTATCATAATGGCTTGTTCTGTGCGTACTCTTTCCTCAAACTTGTTGAAGGGAGGCTTTTAATTTTAACCATTGATGTTTTACAGATAAAGCTCTGATGGCACCAAATCTTGATTCTTTTGGACGTGATCGAGCACTGTATCAAGAACATGCTAAACGTCGGATTGCAGAACGGGAAGCCAGAAGGTAATTCAAAAGGTACTTGCTATTCCTTTAATAAGAACCGAATCTCTTCTATCTGGCTTATGCACTTGATGTTTGTTTAGGACTCGGCGTCGACAAGCCCGAGAGCAAACTGGAAAGATGGCAGATCATCTTGAAGGCCTTTCCAGTGATGATGAAGAAACATCTACAGATATTACCAATTTCAATCTGGAAAAAGGTTAGACATGTGTTTGCAAACTTTGGTTTTTACTTGAGCAGAGTGGTTTCCATGTAATGATTTTAATTTCTGTGGTTTTTGCATAGAATCAGATAGCTTTTTCTTCATTATATAACCTTTCACTCACTTTCAGTACTGAATGTCATGATGAGGTCTCAAAAGTAGAGTTGTAATTCCTTGTCATGGAGTTATTTAGCGCTTGCACTATAATTGATACTGCTCATGAGAACCTTCAAAGGATTAAAAAGCATGCTAGCACAGAAGGCAATCTAAGAGCAGCACATCTGGTTGGGAAAGGTAAAAGTTAGTAGCCTTACTGAGCCCTGAAAAAACTCACATCTGAAAGTTGTGAATATTTTCACTAACCAACAGGAATTTTTCATGATAGGTATTTTCAAACCCATGACCAGTGCCAGTTCCAACTCTCAGTGATTCTGTACGTATTTCCAAGGCTAATCTCGACCACAGCAGGTGGCTTCTTCCTCCAAGGAAAGGCTGGCTGGTGGGTGTAAACCTTCGACCTTGTAGTAGACAATAATGCTTACCAGGGGCCTGCTGTCCCGGAAGCATCCCCAAATGAAAGTCTTCATTTGTCACTGTTGGCTGCAATTTTATTTATAGCCATTTGGAATTTAATTGAAAAAACTCTTTTCTCTCCTGCTTTTTGTTTTTTGTTGTTTTTTTTGGGGGGGGGCGGGCATCACTGGTGGTTGTGGGAACTACCCAGTGCTGCTCCTGAGACCTGCCGCTGGATTTGAACCGCCAAGCCCCTGGGCCGCAGTCCTGCACTCAACCACTTATGCCACCGGGGCTCGGCCGTCTCCTGCTTTTCTAAAAGTGAACAATCTGAGCATAGAAAATCTGAAAGAAAGCAGTTGATCGTCCATATACCTGTCACACAGATTTAACAGTTTAACATTTAGCCAAGTTTGCTTTTTCTATATATACATATGTTTCTAAACCATTTGAAATTAGCTTCTCAGACAGCATCTCACTTCTAAAAATTTTATTAGCATATGTTTCTAAAATCATCCTAAAATGTATGTTTTATTACCTAACCATAATAGCATAGTCATTTTAAAATACATATCTATAATTTCTTAATATGTATGTTTTCCATTTTCCTTGATAGCATCCAAAAAATTTCTTGGGAATTGTTTGTGGGATCTGCTTTTGGACTTTCTGTTATTTCCAAACTAGAATCTATATAAGTTTCATGCTTCCTTGTTTTGATGTGTTTTATGATCTGTAATAAACAGTTATCTATAAGTACCCTATACACAAATGAAGACACACATACATAATACCCTTAATATTTTTTTTCAAACCAATAGTCGTACATTATTTATTGTTAAACTTGATGAGGAAGCATAAAAACCAAGGAAGAAACCAGATTATTTGCCAGTACAAGTTCAGTTGATCAGATGGTGGCAAAAGTCTCAACTCAGTCTGACAGACTGCTAGTGAGCCTGAGCAAATGAGGCCGTGCGTGCCAGCCCTCAGGCGGCTGCTAACAGACCCAGCTTGTTCTTCTCTAATATCTTCTCTTGGAGTTGCACCTGATCTCATTACTGGTTTTCATTCGAATCCACTGGGGAATGAGTCGATTTTGCTTCTGTTTCTTGACCAGGAGTCTTTTGATCATGAAAGTCTTAAAAGACAACATGGTGAAGCCAGAGCAAAACCACAATTAGGATGGCGGAGAAACTAAGAGCACCCTTAATATTTTTATGTGTTTGTTCAAAATTAGCTTTTTGAAGTGACCAGACCACTTGGTTCTACATTCTGAATTTGTTTGAATATTCCCTAATATCATTTACCTTACTCTTCCTTTCACAATATTTATTATAGACTAGAATTAGGTATGAGGACTTGATTAGATTTGCATAAAGCTTCCCCCCCCACCAAAGCGTACATCACACAAGATGCCTCATTCCTAATGTACAGTATTAGATAATAATAGGTTCACCTGCTGAGCCCCGGTGGCGTAGTGGTTGTGTGCGGGACTGCGGCCCACTGGGATGGAGGTTCTATTCCAGCTCCACAGGGGCAAAGGCTGGGCCTCCTACTCCCACCACCAGGGCAGTGATGCCCTGAAAAAAAAAATAGGTTCACCTGTTGTTGGTAATACTAAGCCTCATCCTGTGATGATGCTCGTCACAACTCTGTCCACCATAAAGAATCCCTTCTCTCGAATCACCTGGGACACTGCAAATATGTTGTTCCCATCTAATCTCTCCTGTACATATCTTAGCACCCATTGCTGGTATTTGTCTGTGAAAGTTATTGCTATCACCAGCCGATTCTGGAAGATGTGCTGTGATTGATCTCTGATCATGAGGCCCATCAGTTTCTTGTGCAGTAATCTGTGGATTGATACCCCAGCTGGGGGGTCTACATTTTAAGTACAGAATAATACTGTGGCACTTGAAATTTGAACTTTGTTGCGTAACCTCCGTGTCAGAGGTGTGCATTTTAGAACCGTGAGAAAGAACTGCTTGCCTTTTTTTGTTTATGTGATAACAAACCAGAATCTCTGCCATCAAGCCATTGCTCCGCATAGCAACCCCCTGGTTTCTGAGATAGCAGGTCTGCACAGGAGTCGAAAGCCCCTTCTTGCTCAGGAGGTTTTGAACTACTAGCGAGTCAGATCGCAGCCGCATAACCCCTACACCACGAGGGATACATTGAAGCCTCAACTCTGCTCTGTTTAACTTTTTTTCTAACGTTCCATTAGTGATTTGTTGATGAACTTACTGAGTGATACACAAGCCACAAAGATGACACTTAAAACATTGAATTGGGTTTCTGTTTTTGTGTGTGTGTGTGGTGGTGGCTTCTTTTAGATCGTATTTCAAAAGAGTCCAGCAAGATTTTCGAAGATGTCCTCGAGAGTTTCTATTCGATTGATTGCATTAAATCACAGTTTGAAGCGTGGCGCTCAAAGTACTACATGTCCTACAAGCATGCTTATATTGGCCTTTGTTTGCCAAAGTTATTCAACCCCCTCATAAGACTGCAGCTCCTCACCTGGACTCCACTTGAGGTAGGTGACTTATATCACTGTTAAGACTGAGAAGCTTTTGTGTCTTAAGCTAGAAGTGTAAGCTTTAGCAGAAAGGGGGAAAAAATCCAGGGGAGATAATTACCATTTTCATTGATACAAATTATCTTAGCATCTTTTCTTTTGAGCTCTCTCAAAGATTGAATTTTGTGCTCTCCCAAATATGTGTTGTCCAGCTTCACCTTTGTGCCTTTCGTTTTAATACCATTTGGGATTGGATTCATTTTGATAAAATACTGAAACAGCATTAGTGTAATAGTGAACAAGCAGTCTGTTGTGAGATATAAAATAGGTTGAATAAGCAAGGGAGAGAAGGAAAGATGGGGGAAGAGAGAAGCTAAGCCTGCAGTAGGAGCTCACAAAAACAAGGTCCTTGCTCTAGAGTGGACAGCAAAAGAAAGCCTTCCACCCAAAACAATCATTTTGATGGTTAGGGATCTGTAGACGATTGGACATCTCCTCACAGCAAGGCCACAGGAAGGGATGGCCAGTCAGGGTGCAGCGTAGCACCGATGACACACTCCACTCTTCTAGTTCTTGAAGGCTTCCTCCCCTCCCCACTAGCATGCTTTTACTTTACAAATCCAGCTAGACTAGAGTATGTACACCAGTACAGATAAGAGCTCTCCACACAGAATCTAGGACAGATAGTCCCCTCAGGAGCAATAAGGGGAGTAGCAATACTATGTGAAGAGTGGGAAGTTGAGGGTAGGGGGCAAACAATCGTAATGACTGACATATTAACACTCCCCCACCCCCACCCAAGGGGATGGACAACAGAAATGTGGGTAAAGCAGATAGTAAAAGTTAAGAAAACAATTTATCAAGGGGTTATGAGGGTGTGGGTGGGTAGAGGAGAAAGAAATAAAGGAATTGATATGTATGGCTTAAGTAGAAAAGGTTTTAAAAATGATGGCAACGTATGTGTAAATGTGCTTGATACAACTGATGTGTAGATTATTACAAGAGCTGTAACAGCCATCAATAAAATGACTTATTTAAAAAAAAGAAAGTCATCCCTTGTTCCTTGAATTCAGACTTCTTGTCTCATGGGGAAAGAAAATTCTGTTCATTAAAGCCACCCATCTAAGATTCCATTTTGGAAGTAATAGCATATGGGAGAGTCGTGATTAAGAATCAGTTTTTTGGTTGAATGTGTAAACCACAGAGAAGAGGGCTGAGGTGTATCCTGGGCGACAGCTAAAACAAGTGAGCTTTTGGATCCATTCAGCTCATAGATCTTTCTTGACTGCGGCGTCTCACCTTACTTACATATGTCTCTCAGAATACAGCAAAAGCTCAAAAGCACTGCTGTGTCTACTTCCTGAGTTCTTTTTTGAATATCTCCTGCCTCTTCAAGACTTTCTTTTGAGTATTCTTAATTATCAGTCCATCAGATCTATTCTTGAGGTGTTCTCAGATTTCAGATGGAGTTTACTCAAGGTTGTACTTTGTCTCTCTTGGTCTTAGTTACATTTTCTTCAGCTTCAACCTGAGCTTGCATGTGAACAATTGATGGTCTATTCTATAGTCGGCCCCCGGCTTGGTTTTAACCTCTCATATTGAGTTTCTCATTGTTTCTTTAAAAGGTATACTCAATTTGATTTCTATGTGTGACCTGTCCAGAGAAGTCTATTTATAGTTGAGGTGTGTGTTGAAAATTTAGCCATGAGAATGTCATTGGTCTTGACAAATTCTGTCATATGATCTCCAGCTTTGTTTCTGTTGCCAAGACAACTGTTGTTCCTTCCTCTTTGTTTCCACCTTTCCATTCCAAACATCAAAAATTATCCCTGCGGGCTGAGCCCCGGTGGCGTAGTGGTTGTGCGCGGGACTGCGGCCCACTGGGATGGAGGTTCGATTCCAGCTCCACGGAGCAAAGGCTGGGCCGCCTACTCCCACCACCTGAGGGCAGTGATGCCCCCCCCAAAAAAAAATTATCCCTGCAGCTAGATGACATGTTTGATCTATTTCAGACTAAAGATGTTGGTAGAATTCTTAAGTTTCTTCATCACTAGCTTTACTATTCGTTGTTTAAATTTGAATAAAAGTTGTATTGATTCTTTGTGTGTTGATAAATATCCTATCACAGACAACATTGTACCTCAAGATCTCGAAGTGTCTTTTTTGATGATGCATGCACCACCATCCTTCTTGAATCTGTTATTCCTAGCAGAATAAACCATGTGATTTTCTGTTTCAAAATGGCCAATACTGATCCATTTCAGCTCACTAGTGCCTAGAATGTCAATCTTTATGCATCCCTTTCATTTTTGGCAACTTCTAGTTTTCTTTGATTCATACTTTGTACATTCTGAGTTCCTCTTACTTGTTGATGCTTTTTGTTTTGTTTTGTTTTTTTGGGCATCACTATCCTCAGGTGGTGGGAGTAGGAGGCCCAGCCTTTGCTCCATGGAGCTGGAATTGAACCTCCATCACAGTGGGCCGCCGTTCCGCACACAACCACTACGCCACCGGGGCGTAGTTGATGCACTTGTTGATGCTTGCAGATAAAACTTCTCATTTTGAGTTGTGCCCATCCAGCAAACGAAGGCCCTGAAAGCTTTACTCTCACAGGATTTATTCTGTCCACATGATGATGGTGAATTCTAGTTTGAGAAGCAGCTCTAACTCCGAGTGCTTTCAAATCAAAGGGGGGTTTCATCTTCTTAGACTCTCTCCAACAGTGTTCTGATTCTTTCCATGAGGTTTTCAATATCTGAGTGTGTCTGTGCTACCTGTAAGGTTTTCAATGGCTAATTCCTCAGAAGTGAGCAGCCTGTTTCCTCTTCGTAGTCAGTTACTTGTCTGAAAGTTCTGCTACAACCCGTTCACTTAGAATGCCCCCATTGGTCTTTGAAATACGAGTGACATAACTTCCAGCAACACATAAGCCACTACAGTATGACAAACAGGTGGCACAGCAGATGTAGCCAAGTGTGGGGGTAACCTGTTTAATATTTTGCAGGCAAAATGTCAAGACTTCGAGAGTATGTTGTGGTTTGAATCATTGCTGTTTTACGGTTGTGAAGAGCGAGAGCAAGAAAAAGATGATGTAGATATTGCACTCCTGCCTACCATTGTGGAAAAGGTGATTCTTCCTAAACTAACAGGTAAACCTTCTGTTTTCTGAATGGAGTGCCAGAAACATTTAGTTTCTTAATTTTAAGAGAATTTTTATTCAGAGTGTATTTCCCTGTGGAAATTTTTGTGAGTGATTGATTGACTACTTGACCCAGAGATGAATAACTGTTCTTAGCGTGGGGTAAGAGTACTAATCTGCTGTGGCCTGCAGTTTAAAGGCAATAATTGAGGCATTGGTGAGCTTTAGAGACTCACAGTGCCTGGGACAAAATTAAATGCTTGGTTTTAAGGGATGTACATTTTGCTAGAGACCATTTCAGTGCTTTCCTTCAGTGCAACATAAGATTGGGGAATAATTGATAGACTATTCTATTTGAAGTATTAAAAATAATGCACTTTGAGTTACAGATGGGAAATCTGGGTGCCAGGACATTCTCTCTTATGATGCAAAAATCCCCCCCTTTATCTTTAGTAAGTAACAGAAAAAGTAAGGAATTTCCCCCCTCTCTTTAGCCCTACTCCTCAGAATTCCCATAATTAATAGTTTCATTATCCATGTTCCTAAAATTGTTATAAGAGAGATGAAAAGTAAATCTGGTTTAGCATTTTTAATTTCAGAACAGTTTGGCATCAGATTTGTACAATCCGAAATTTACTCCTGTATATCAACATCTCTTTCCTCAATTCAATAGTGATAGCTGAAAATATGTGGGACCCTTTTTCTACAACGCAGACGTCAAGAATGGTTGGAATAACGCTAAAATTAGTAAATGGATACTCTTTAGTAGTCAATGCAGAAAATAAAAATACACAGGTAATTTCATTTTTCGCTTTTCTTTCCCCTCTTTATTTCTCCTTTTGAAAATGAACAAAAGGTTAGGGTGCATGATTATGTTTTGAAAGCCAATCTGAAATCTGATTTTCCCACTTAGGCCAAAATTTGAGATCTAAAACTTGGGGGATTTGTTTTCAATTTCCTAAAAATCTATGAAGATGGAAGAGTCTCAAAGTCTAGTCTCGCATTTTTATTTTTTCTTCACCGTCTCATCACAACTTCAATCCCACTCAACCAAATTAATCAAACTGTATCTTAGGGGAGAGGCCAAAGTTCGGTATCAGGTTAAAATGCTAAAACATTTAAAATGCATAACTTGTTTCATAACTAGTTTCCAAACTTAAAATGGTTGTTCCTCTCAGTAGCCATTCAGTACAATATTTAGATATGAAAATGATACTGTTGTTATTTGTGATATTTTCACTGTCTTGTTTGAGAAGCAAGTTAAATGTATGAATCTCAGAATTCACAAAATAAGACTGAGGCAGTGGTTCTCAACCTTCCTAATGCTGCAACCCTTTAACACAGTTCCTCATGTTGTGGTGACACAACACCACCACCCCCAACCATAACATTATTTTCCTTGCTACTTCATAACTGTAATTTTGATACTGTTATGAATCATAATGTAGATAGCTATATTATGCAGGATATAGTTTCATTGTTACAAATTGAATATAATTAAAGCATAGTGATTCATCACAAAAGCAACATATAGATATATATTGTGGAATATTTATTTTAATGACAAATAACTGAAATGTTGTCTTGAAGCATGTGTAGCATGGGCAACAGTCTTCAAGCCAGGTACTCGTATGTGAGCGTATTTTCATGTGGGCAGACCTACCTGGAGACAGTAGAGGAGCAGTGGTTTCTAAGACCATCTGTGTTTTCCAGTAGTCTTAGGTGAGCCCTGTAAAAGGGTCGTTAAACCACCCAAGGGTCGCAACCCACCGGTTGAGAACTACTGGACTAAGGGGTTGAAAGATCTTTGCATGGTCCTTTTGCAAGTGAACTTTTATCATAGTTCTTATTTAAATTTGTGACCTACTTTTAACTTTTTATTTAGGTGTACCTAAAGGCACTTTTATTGAGAATGAGAAGAACTTTAGATGATGATGTATTCATGCCTTTATATCCCAAAAAGTAAGTAGTTCATAAGACCCTGAAAGATAATAATATTCATCTCCACAGAAGACTAGAAAACTACAGGTGACCTATAACATAAACTCACATAGAGGGTCACCAGTATCCTAGCACAGTGGGGAAATTGTTCACTTAGTAAGATACATCAGACAAGTATTCTTTTTTTCTCCCTCAGTGTGTTGAAGTACATTTCCATTCCTTTTTAAACCTATTAACTTCTAGAGTATAATTATTTGAAGCTCTGAATGCCACTTGATTGCAATATTTATCTACTTGTAGAAATGTTTTTTGTTGCTTTGTGGTTTTAAAAAAAAATCACTTTATTGGGGGCTCTTAAAACAATCCACTTATCAGTTGTCTCAAGCACATTTGTAAATATGTTGGCATCATCACTTTCAAAACTTTTTCTTTCTACTTGAGCCCCTGGTATCAGCTCCTCTTTTTCTTTTCTCCACTCTCCCACCCTCATGGCCTCTTGATAAATTATAAATTATTCTTATTTTTATATCATGTCATTCACTGTCTCTCTCACCCATGTTTCTGTTGTTTATCCCTCAGGGTGGAATGTATATATCGATCATTGCGATTCTTTCCCCCTCCTCTCACTATCCCCCTACACCCATTGCTACACCCATTACTGTAACTGTGGGCTTTATCTGTCCTGGATTCGGTATGTCAAGAACTTCTTTGGTCTAACTAGATTTGAAAGGTAGAATTGGGTTCATGATGGTGTGTGTCATCGGTGCTATATACCACTGTACTCTGGCTGGGTCATCCTTTCCTTGTGACCCTTCTGTGAGAGGATATCCAGTTGCCTACAGATGGGCCTTGGGTCTCCATTCTGACCCCCTTTTTCTCATCAATATGATTGTTTTCAGTCTTCTGGTGCTTTATACTGAATCCCATTGACAGCTCATGATCACACCGGTTGGTGTGCTTCTTCCATTGTTGGCTTGTTTCCTTGTTAGATTACTGCTTGTTTAAGTCTTTAAGACCCCAGACACTATATCTTGTAATAGCCGGGCACCATCAGCTTTCTTTACCACATTTGTTTATGCACCCTTTTTGTGTTCAACGATTTTGTCAGGAAGATGAGCGTCACAGAATGCCAGATTATTAGAGCAAAGTATTCTTGCGTTAAGGGAGGACTTAAGTAGAAGTCCGATGTCTATCTGCTATCTTAATATTTAACATATAAATATATGTACATAGACCTATAACCCTATTGTTACATATTACCATGATATATTTATAAACGTACATGCTTATATTTATATCTATAAATGCCTTTTGCCTCCTCCTTCTTTCGTCTATTTACTTTTACTTTCCCCCTGTTCCTCTGTCATGTTCACCCTCTTAATTCCTCTTGGCTACCTTGCACTTGATCAAGCCCCCACTGGGCATTCTGCACCCTCCTTGCCATTGATTTCAGATCACTTGTTCCCTTGTCACTGGGTTTGTTGGCTTCCCCCATCTACCCCTCTCCCATGTCCTTCCAGAACTGTTGGGCCTGTTTTATCCTTGGGTTTGTTAATCCTGCCTATCTTTATAGATAGGCATTCAAAAAGAAAGAAAGAAAGCTTTTAAACAGTTCCAAGTTTGCTGATCCATTCAAATATTTTCTGATTGAGTCTGATTAGGTACCAAACTCCTCGCTACCCACCTATTTTTTCTATTTTGGGAATTCCTCAGGGACTTTGTCACTTTGTTCTTCTTGCTGCTCCATTCTTTCGTGTTTTGCGTGTGTGTGTGTGTGTGTGTGTGTGTGTGTGTGTGTGTGTTGGGAGGGCGGGTCAGTGCTCTGAGCAGGAATGTCGTCCTTTGGGCTTGGTGGGCTGGAATGTGGTCCTCTCTCTCCCTTCCCTTTTCGTTTGCTCCTGTGTGGTCTGGGCAGACCCATCTCTCTCCCTGAGCGGTATCTTCTGTGCTCTCCTCTGTAGTGCATTCTTCTGGGGAGGAAGTCAACATACCTGGGATTGGGACTGGTCTGAAGAAATGTTTTCTTACAGGAATGATGATGCTTTTCTTTTTTACAGTGTCTTGGAGAATAAAAATTCTGGACCTTACTTGTTTTTTCAACGCCAGTTTTGGTCTTCAGTTAAGGTATGTGCTATAGTTAACTTAAAAGACTTTAAGTTTTATTTCTTCCAAGTTATTTTTTTTTCTTTTAAAAATTCTTTTATTGGGGGCTCATACAACTCTTATCACAATCCATACGTGTATCTGTTGTGTCAAGCACATTTGTACTTTTGTTGCCATCATCATCCTCCAATCTGGGGTACTTTTAAAGTGTTTAAGTAAGCAATTTTATAGGTTTAGATTATCTATGCAAATGCTTCATTTTTCAAACATTACTACCGACAAATTTTTATTCCAGTTTGAATTTTTAATAGTAGAAATTGCATTTTGTTTTTCATAGTGTCATCTGAAAATGCCCCCAAATTGTGTAGCTAAGCCCCCATTAATGTACTTGTCCTCCTATATCAGTTTAATAAACTGAAGTGGAGCCCACAGTCCAGCACAGTTGACCCATAGTGTTCAAATTATCCCAGGTTTGATGAGTTATGAAAGGTGAAATTTTCAATACTCTGGGAGTAATTGGCATAAGGCACAACCCTTTCCGTTCTAAAGCAGTGATCTTTCAGTTATTAGACAAAGAGAATAAATCAACCTTAACCCGGAGAGCAGGGTATAGTACAGGGCCCAAATAAAAGTGAGAAGGGCTAATTAGAGAAAAGGTAAAGCAGGTCCCAATTCTGTAGTACCTGGATTGTCATAAATTAATAATTGTGGGAAGATACAAAGGGTTTTTTGTTCCTTCCCAGAGGAAAAACCAGAGTTTCTACTAGAAACTCTCGTAGAAACGAGTAACATTTCTGTTAATTGTCCCCCTAAGGGATAGGCTATTTATCAAACCTTGTGAAGGGGTTCACCCTTTCTCCCCCACCTCTGCCCCCCACCCCTACCATCATGATACCACTACTCCCACTACTGATACTGAGGGTTTTATCTGCCCTGAATTCCATGTGTCAAGAGATCATATCAGTACCAGTGTGTGTACACAGGTCTAGCCAAAGGTCTAGACACAGGTCTAGACACAGGTCTAGAACTGGGTTATGATAGTGGGAGGTTTGGGGGTGGGGGGGGCTGTTGGAAACTTCAGGAACTAGAGGAATAATGTGTGTTTTGTTGGTGCTGTACTACACACGGTTGAATTGTTCCTTCCGTGTAACCCTTCTTTGGGGAGATCCAGTTGTCTACAGATGGGCTTTGGATCTCCACTCCAACCTTCCTCATTCACATCGATATAATTGTGTGTTTTGTATCTTTTGATAACTGATAGCTTTTCCAATTGTACTGCGTGATCACACAGGCTGGTATGCTTCTTCCATTTGGGCTTCCCTGCTTGATGGCTGCTTGTTTAGCTTTCAGCCTTTAAGACTCCAGACGCTTTTGATAGCCAGGCACCATCACTTTCTCCACCACATTTGCTTATGCACCCATTTAGTCTTCAGTGATCATGTTGAAAAGGTGAGCATCATGGAATGCCTGGTTATTAGAACAAATCTTGCTTGAAGTCCGTCTGTAATCTTAATACTTAACATATAAATATACATACATTGGCCTCTCCCTTTCATTATAAATGAATATATTTACATCTGTACATGGTTGTATCTATACCACTATAAATAACTTTTGCCCCCTACTACTTTCCTCTGTTTCATCTTCCTGTCCCACTGTCATGCTCACCTTCCACTTGGCTCTCAGTAATTACTCTCAGATACACAACACTTGATCAAACCCCACCAGCCCTCTTCGCCATCACTTTTAGATCTTTTATTGTTCCCACATCCCTGAGTATGCTGGTTTTCCATTCCCCTTCTCTGGCCTCTCCTTTCCCATGTCCCCCTGGACTGCTGATCCCATTGTTTTTTTATTGGGATTGTTCATCCTGACTATCTTACATAGATAGACATAGAGCAAAAGAGCAAAAGAATAATACATAGTTCCAGGTCTGTCTGCTGACCCTTATGAGTGTTTTCCAGTTGGTTTGATGAGGTGGCAAGCCCCATTCCCCAAGTCTGAAGTCAATTTTCAGGATTCCGTGAGGACTTCATTACTTTTTCCTTTTGCTATCCTGTTGCACTCCCTTCACGTTTCACCCTGCTGTGCGTGGGGCAGACTGGGCATGCGTTCCACACAGCGTCATCCCCTGTAACACTATGAGTCAGTGAGCGAGTGACTTGTCACATGGCGAGGCTGGCCCTGTGGTCTTCTCTGTGCATTGACTGCTCCGAGCGGAGATGTGTGACATATTTTTAGTTTTTTTTTTTGTTTTTTTTTTAGGCATCACTGCCCTCAGGTGGTGGGAGTAGGAGGCCCAGCCTTTGCTCCTGGGAGCCGGAATTGAACCTCCGTCCCAGTGGGCCGCAGTCCCGCACACAACCACTACGCCACCGGGGCTCAGCCCCATTTTTAGTTCATTTTTATGTGGGGCACAGATTGAAGTTCATTTGTTATGGTCCTTTTGTTGAAAAAATTATCTTCTCTCTGTTGAATTGCTATTGTACCTTTATCAAAACTCAGTAGACCAATATGTGGGTCTAGAAGGCTTACTTCTTTAGTATGGACATTACGTGAATAAATTTACCTGTGTAAAAGATCATCCTAGTGATAATGGATTGAAGTGGTGAGGAGAGTATTGAAAGGCTAGTATGTCATTGAACTGACTATAAACCCAGTGGGTAACTTTGCTCAGCCTGTAGAGCAATCTCACTGAGACAGCACCCTAGTAAAATTGTTCTTAAGATCATCTAACAAAGGTTGCAGCAGTACCTTGACAGAACTGTCAGAAGTTTAAGTGCACCTATTCTTGGGAAAGTTGACTAGGGAGTTGTTTTGTTTTGTTTTGTTTTGTTTTGGGGGCATCACTGCCCTCTGGTGGTGGGAGTAGGAGGCCCAGCCTTGCTGCTGGATCTGAACCTCCAACCCAGGGGGCCGCAGTCCTGTGCACAACCACTACGCCACCGGGGCTCATCCCGACTCAAGTCAATTTTTTTTTTTTAATTTTTTTATTTTTGGGCATCACTGCTCTCCGGTGGTGGGAGTAGGAGGCCCAGCCCCACTGCTGGAATTGAACCTCCGTCCCAGTGGCCCGCAGTCCCGCGCACAACCACTACGCCACCGGGGCCCAGCCCTCAAGTCAATTTTTATAGGTTGTGTAGTTCTCTTGAGAAATTCTGCTTGAACAGCTACTCTAGAATTATACTGACAATTGGCATCAGTAACCCAAGGTACCAGAAAGATTTGGCAGCAGCATAAGTCAGGGAAGTGATGGTGAGAACAAAGAAATGGCCTGATTGCAGCAAGGTAAAGTGAACTTGACAGAGAGGCGTCAAGCATGGCATTGAGACTTCTAACATGGTTGATTGGATACTGTGGACATTTGTGGAGTTGAGAAATTTTATGGCCATTTCTGAGAGTGATAATTGATAACACCATCCATTTTATACATATGATAGAATAACTTGAGGTGCCCAGGCACTGTAACAGACTCAGTCCAGGTTCCTGAACTGAGAGCTGTAAAATACTATTCAAACGGAATTATGTTTTTTAGAAGTAGACCAAGTTTGGGTATAATTTTTAAATAGGACATTTATCTGAAAATCAGCCCTATATTCTATGAAACTCTAGTTCTCTTTGTCCAGTAAGACCACATGTGGCTTTAAAATTTTTTAGTTAATAAAGATAAAAAGTTCAGCTACTGAGTCATACTAGGAAATACCTCAGCCCTTCAAAGGTGCTTACTGTTTTGGTAAGACAATCTCTTATCTATTTCATGCAGAGCCCATGTTAATCTTCACTGTCATTCCTGTGCTAGTTTGTGTGCTGCCTAAGTGGAGTGTGGGCCACTCTGTTTCAAGTTTGAGTAGTGTTATACAGTGTACCTAATTTAATTAAGAGTGCTTTTTCCCCCCTTAATCTCAAGCTCCCATCTCATCTTTCTAAAAATTTTGAGTTTTACTAACGTAAAAAATTCATATATCATCCAATTCAGTGACTTAAACATATTAAGAAGAGTTGTGCGATCATCACAAAAATCCATTTTAGAACATTTTCTCCTTTCACATACTCATTTTTATTAGTTCTCCTATTCCCCCCAACCTCCAGTGCTATAACCCTAAGAAACTATTAATCCAGTTAGTCTATAATTTTACATATCCTGAATTTTGTACAAGAAAGTAAACCCAACAATAACAAAACAGAAAAACCTCAATTCAAAGGACAGAGCAAAATAATAAAAGCTAGAATAAATGTAGAATGGTTCAAAAGGAGAACAAATGATAAAGTATTAAGTCTTAACTACATCTGCCATAGTTTATACTGTCTGATAGAAAGGCTTTTCAGAACCCTGGTCAATAGGGGATTCATGAAAGGTGCAAATGAATTTTGAGCTTTCATTCATCCATAGCCTTCTGCTAACCAGGTGCTAAGAATTTTAAACCATTCTCTTCTTCAGATTTGGATTTTTTTACTTAAAATCCTTGATCACATAGTGTACTTCTACCATGTGGATTTAGCTGACACTTCCCTTAGATTGTTGCTTGTTTGCTTATTTGATTAAAAAATCATTTTATTGGGGGCTCTTTCAGCTCTTAGAACAATGGCATGCATCAATTGTATCAAGCATATTTGTACATATGTTGTCATAATTTTCTAGACATTTATTTTCTATTGAGCCTTTGGTATCAGGCCCCTCCATCCCCAACCAACCAACCTCCCTGTCTTCTTGCTGCTTGTTTTAAGAAAAGACTTTAAGATCCCAGGTGCTGTTCTTTCTGTCAGGCAGGCACCATCTGATGTCTTAACACACTTTACAAGAGCACCCCTATGATCCTTCATGTGAACAAGTATCCAGTAGGGCCATGTCATACGAACTAATTATACTTCAATTTTGGTTATAATTTCCTGCATAATATGATAAAATTTTATTTTCTTTCTTTCTAGCTACTAGGGAATTTTCTTCAGTGGTACGGCATTTTCTCAAATAAAACCCTGCAGGAGTTATCAATAGATGGTTTACTAAATAGATACATTCTCATGGCTTTCCAGAATTCAGAATATGGAGATGACAGCATCAAAAAGGCCCAAAATGTGAGTTAACTGATATACATTGTCATTTTTAAAGTCTGTAAGTTAAAGTGAATTTATATACCTCTTCATATACCATTGGTGTTAGTATATGGTGCACCATCACTTTACTTACTTGGATATTTCTAAACTACATAGCTTTTTTTTGGTGGGGGGGGGGGGGCATCACTGCTCTCCAGTGGTGGGAGTAGGAGGCCCAGCCCCACTGCTGGAATTGAACCTCCGTCCCAGTGGGCCGCAGTCCCGTGCACTACCACTACACCACCGGGGCTCAGCCCCATAGCATTTTTTTTTAACAAAATCATACATATGTATGAGTGAATGCATGTTTGTGTTTACTTACTGACTTATATCAGTATTTTTGTATAGGATTAATAAAAGCTTTTATTTGGGGATAGGCATTGCATTACTGTTGAATTGATACTATTTTAATTATTCTTCAACATAATTACAACATAACCATCATATTTGATAGTTTGCTGTGAAGTTTTGTTCATTATCTCACATATAGTCATCATTAGTAGGAGAAAATCCTAGAACATTCATTGCATCTAGTGTCAGGTCTCTTTAGTCTTCGTGAATCTGGAAGACTTGTTTATAGCCATGACACTTTAAAAGATGACAGCTTTATTAAGTTATAGACTATCCCTCATTTATGGGGAACACTTTTATTTTTTGCAACAGTGTACTCACATCACTTTGTACTTTTTCTGCATGGCCTGTGAGTCCGTTTTAAGTCCCTAATGTACTTGGTATTAGACAGGTTATATTTTGTTTTAGCTGTTCACATTTCAGAGAAGTTACGTTTAGCATAATACCAAATCTTCTAGTTAAATGCATTATAATTATTACCTAAACCAATGTTTCCCAAAGTGGGTGATACTGACCTAGGATGAGTGCTAGAATGATCCAATGGGGCTGCAAGAGCAGATACCTACACTTTATCCAAGTTTTTGGACTATGGTCCGAAGGTTTTAATTGCCAAAACCCTAAGTGATTACTTTTTTGTAAAGGGACAGTATACCTAATAAATTTGGGACTCTAGGAGCAAGATCTCTCTTTTACATACTTTCATTTCTTATATTTTAACTTTATTTCACATTTTTTGTTACAGGTCATCAATTGTTTTCCCAAACAATGGTTCATGAATCTAAAAGGGGAAAGAACTATTTCTCAATTAGAAAATTTTTGTCGTTATCTTGTGCACTTAGCAGATACAATTTACAGAAATAGTATTGGATGTTCTGATGTGGAAAAAAGAAATGCAAGGTAATTGTAATTTTTCTCAACCTTTTGGCTAAGATCAAGTGTAATTATTACTTAATGAAAGATGACCTGGAGTTTCTTTTCTTAATTACTTGATTTCATAATATTAGAAGGTTTTACGTAAAGACTATTAATATAATAGTTTAAAATACTTGTTCACTTATTATGTGGAAGTCTTCTGAGATGCACATAGTTCTTAATTATTGCAGTTTTAAATATTTTTTATTAAGTGTTTTTTGTGAAAGTGCTAAGGAAAGATTTCTCGTTAGGAATGAAAGGCCATCAGGAAATGGATAAACCTCTGTTTTCTGTTTCCTCTCCCTTGACAAACTAGAGTGATTTGTGTGCTCATGCCTTGGTCTTTGGAGGTTCATTTTATATATGTAAATTCTGGAAAAGATAGTCTATCAAATTCAAAGTAGATTAAAAATATATCCCAATTGGGGGTAATTATGATCCCTATTGTTTCCCTGTATCATGAACCACTCATGTTTTTTGGGGGGCAGCAGTTTATGTATCAACATGGGAAAAGAATGAACAAACATTTGTCCTTTCTGTGGTGGTGGCTTGTATCACCTCATTCATGTCATGAATGCTCCAATTCTGGAATATAATGGCTAGTACAATTGGAAAGGAGTCCTGGTGGTGTAGTAGGTAGTGTACAACTGTTAATTGCCTAGTGGGCTCAAACCCCCAGCTCCTCCATGGGAGAAGGCTGCAGTGGTGTCCTTCCATACTGAGTACCACCGTGGAAACCCTGTGGCACAGTTGGACTGTATTCTGTGGGCATGCCAGGAGTCAAAATTGAATCAATAACCTCTGGTTTGTTTTAAATAAGATTTGAAAGAATTTCTTCTTTTACATACTGTACTTTTCTGTTTCTAGAACTTTGCTTTTAAACTGATAACATTAGTCATATCTGAATAACAAAACCGTT
>PVJH01037257.1:0-18259 GCA_004026705.1 Nesogale talazaci | reverse complement strand
ACTCACTTAGCTGTGGGCTGATGAAGCAGAAAGGTAACGTAGAAGCTGGGAGATCATAGATTGGTGGTTTCAGAGTCTTGTAGGTCCAAGATTGGTGGGAATCTAGCAGGCAGCTGAAAGCTCTAGGCTTGGCTCCCAGGAGTCCCAGCAAGCAGGGAGGGAAAAGAGTAGAGAAAGAGTATTTCCCAATGTCTCTCTTTTGAAAAGGCCATGCTTTCAAGGAGACATCCGGCTACCCTGTGACGGACAGAGTGAACTCTATCTCTGCACTTTCACACATGTACAAGTTGGCATAAAACTCAACTACCACAAAGATTATCATAGGTTGTGTGACTTGTCAAACCTTGGCTAAGATTAAAAAAAAAGAAGAGAAAAAGCAACCAACAGTCCAGAAAAACAACTTTATTATCATGAAACTAGAAGAAATGGAAACTCACTTATAAAGTTATCGTTCTCAATTATTTTATACTTGTTCAGCATTTTGTTTTTCTATAACATTTGTTTTCTTGCTTCTATAAGCAAATCGGACTTACTGGGTAAATTTTGAAAATGCAGAGAAGTGGACAAAAAGAAAGAAAATCACTCATTGCCACACTGCTGATTTCAGTTGTGTAAAGTAGCCCATGGACTCTGCAGTGAGAGACAGATTTTGAGTGAGAGTCGTCTTTATGACATTGTTTGTTTTTCTCAACATTGCTTAACTTTTCTGTTTCAATTCCCTTATGTAAACATGTAAAATAATAGAATTTGCCATATAGAGTGGTTGTAAGGTAATCCATTGGAAGTGGTATAAATAGTCCTTCACTCATGGTAAATATAGAATACGTGACTTACTATTGTTATTTCTTTCTAGTCTCTCTTCTAAGCATACGTTTCAAAATAATTATAACCATACTGTAAATGTATATCTTGTTGCACTTAATACTACCACATAAATTTTTTCTTGTGCCATGTCTTGTTGATAAATAGCCTTATTCTAAATCATTGACCTAAATCTAATTATTTTCTTAGGCTATGTTACTAGAAATCCTTCTTCCACTGATGGTAGCCCCTTTAGCTTACAGACAAACTATAGGAGAAAATGACAAACTCTGGAGTTTTAATCTTACAAACATGACCTGATGAGGGATGTCTCATCCTTTATTGGTGTTGGTTGTTGACTGCTCACTGGAAGATTGGTGTTTCAAATCCACCCAGGGTGCCTAGCAATTGACTTCAAAGGTATCATATTGACAGGAAACCTTGTGGAGCATAGTTCTACTATAAAACGCGGGGGTCTCTCTGAATCAGAATCGCCTTCTTGATGTCTAGTTTTGTTTGAAGGAATTCACTGAATCTAGAGAGGAAGTATGCAAGGCATTTAAAAAGGAAGATAGTGTTCAACCTGTGTTTGAATCCTTGTTCGGCCACTAGAGCCATATAGTCAACCTTCGGAGCCCTTGCTAAGGAGCCTTGGTGGTACAGTGGCCAACTACTCAGCTGTTTGCTGCCTCTGAGGTTGGGACCCATCAGTCAGTCACCAGCCACTCTGTGGGAGAAAGGTGTGGCTGTCAGTTTCTTGGAAACCCTAGGGTACTCTGTACTCTGACCTGTAGGGTTACTATGACTGAGAATGGACTTGTTGTCACCCCCCCCATCCCCCACCCCACATACACACTCCTATACCAAACCCAACCCAACTCACTGCAAGGAAGTTGAGTCTGACTCAGTACTTCTGTAGGACATGATAGAATGGTCTGTATAGATTTACGAGACTAATTCTTCGCAGGAGTAGAAAGCCTCACCTTTCTTCAGCAGAGCAGCGGGTGGTTTTGAACTGCTGACTTTAGGGTTAGCCGTCCAACATGTGCATAACTACTATGCCATTGGGAAGTCCTCTTCTATACAATGAAGTAAAATATGGTACCTATTTCCTGGGTAGTTGTGAAATTCGATATTTTGCTTATGGTACATGTTAAGGACTTCATGGCAGTCCTTGCTATTGGTTTGTAACATTTAAAGTATGTTTGCATAACTAAACATGAGAATTGCAGTGATTTTTCACAAGTAATATGAGAGTATAAGTTGTACAACAGGGTAATACAGAAAATTTTTAGTTCAAAATAGTTTTAATTTCTCTTCTATTTTAAATAAAGCAGAAACATTGTATTGATTTTATATTTACTGGCCAGAAGAATGTGGGAAATGGTATTTGATTTGATAAATCAGTTTAAACAACTTTTTATAACTTGCTAATCTTCAGTGATTCAGGGCTGGGGTGTTATTTTTGCCCATATTATTAAGAAAAGACAAAAATGGTTTATTTTCTATAAACTAATTTTTGTAAAACATTTGCAAATAGTAGTGGTAACATTTGTTTTTTGGGCATCACTGCCCTCTGGTGGGAGTGGGAGGCTTACCCTTGCTCCTGGAGAGCTGCTGCTAGGTTTGAACCGCCAACCCAGTGGGCCGCAGTTCCGCACTCAACCACTATGCCACCGGGGTTCAGCCCTAATAATGGTAACATTTATAGGTATACAATGTGTGCTGTACACTTTTCAAGATAGATCTTTTCTATTACTTTATTTTGTCCTCACTGTATCCAATCAGGAAGGTTCTACTATTGTTCAAGTTCCTAGAGGAAGAAAGGAAGACAGAGAAAGGTTAAACAACTAGCTGAGGCTTATTTTAACTGTTAAGGAAAACAAGTTTTCCATCCTATGCAGACCCAAGAGCGCAGGGTTTTAATTGTTAAACTCTGCAAGTTAATATTCAGGTAGAAAAAGAGTAATCATTGACTAAATACATTGTCAATTAAGTTTAGAGGGAGTATGTATTCACCCAAGAAGTTTTTAGAAACTTTACTCCTTTGTGATAATACGTATTGCTATATGCAACATTTCATTTTCTTTCTCTTTTTTTCTTTTTCAGTTTTTCAGTAATGGAACAAAAATATATTATAGCCCCGGAGCTTCCCGGTCTCAATTCTTTCCACCCCTTACAAAAGCAATGCTCCCCCCTGATAGTTTCAAAGGAAAAGTGGCCTTCATTACCGGGGGAGGGACTGGCCTCGGCAAAGGAATGACCACAGTCCTCTCCAGCCTTGGCGCCCAGTGTGTGATCGCTAGCCGGTGAGTCTGTCTTTACCAGTTGCCAGAAAATCCTTTAAACAAAAAATTCTATTGCCACAGAATTGAAGACACCATTCTGCCAAAGTGATATCTTAAGCTTATAATGAAACACTCTTCTTGGTAGTTGTCTTGGAGTGAACGCCTCCTTGCGGCGACCCACATACGTGTGTGGTGCATGTAGTAGAATTAATTGCTCCACACGATTTTTAGGACTCTGGTTTAAAGAAGCAATCTGCTAGCTCTCTCTTCTGAGGTGCGTTTAGGTGCATTTGAACAGCCAACCGACGGTCAACTAAACTAAGCGCTTACTCATTTAATAAACCCAGGAAATGAAAAACTCCCTAGATGACTTAAAACCATTTCCTTGGAAAAAGTCAGATGTAACTGGAGATAACAAGAATGATGGTGATGATAGAGATGATGATAAGTCCATTTCCTGAATTCAGGGATAGAATATTTTCTGACCATGAAGATGAAATGAAAAAGTTCTACATCGAGATGGCTTCATCATCTGTGGGTATAATGGTGATTACTCTTTCAGTAGATAATTAGCTTTGAGGAGAATGGAGATAATTATTCCATTTTCCTCTATGATAGGCAAATATTTCAAGATGCTTTGTTGTGAGGGCTATAGGAAGCATACGGCACCTGGAAGGAATGTCTTCTTCTTTTAGGCACAGTCTGGTTCTCTGTGCCCATATACCGAGTCCTGGTGGTGCTGTGGGTGAGGTGCTGGTCTGGGAACCCAGAGATTAACAAGCAGATGGCCACACCCCAAGCCAAGAGTGCCCTGGCAAGCTGCTTTCATAGAGATTGCAGGCAAGAAAGCCTTAGGAGATAGTTCTATTTGATCCTTGGGGGCCACTGTAAATCACACTCACCCCGACAGAACCCAACCTATCCAAAAGCATGCTGAGGAAGGTTAGCTCCAGAGACTGGTGAAGCTCCTACCCAGTCTTCTAATTTTTGAATCAGGTAAACTGTTTAAGTGGACCAAGTAAGGCTAATCTAAATGACAGTCACTATGTCACTCAGTGGGCCACAGGATTTTTTCATGTTTTTCTTTAATACAAGTTGACTGGGACTTTTAAAAAAATGTTGTGATGTATCAGAGTGTTAAAATGTACCCAATGTTATATTGCCTAGTCTCTACTCATGGCTTATATTTCTATGTCTGTCTCAAGAGCACTAGATTCTGAGTGGATAGAGGGTGGCAAACTCACCAATTTTAAAAAATGATTAATGTTATGGCAAAATATATTTTCTTTTTAAAGCTGGTTGGAGCAAAGGAACCAATATAAATAATTACAACTAAGGAAAAGATTTTATCTTTTTTTTGGGGGGGGGCATCACTGCCCCCTGGTGGTGGGAGTAGGAGGCCCAGACTTGCTACTGGATTTGAACATCCAATCCAATGGGCCGCAGCACAGTCTGGTGTGCAACCACTACGCTACGGGGCTCAGCCTAAGATTTTATCTTTATAGTAGATAACACTAAGGTAATTGAACAATGTGAATAATTCCACAAATCTGGGCGAGATTTGAAAATTTAGCTTTTGGAAAATGCATTCACTCCCACCAATTTGTAGATGAAGTGTTTATGTCTTCTCAAGTTAGCACGCCTTGCTGCCAGGCAGTCCACAGTGACTCGGGAAGCCCTGTGGGTTTCTGAGACTAGCCCTGCTTAGGGGAGTGGAAAACCCAGTCTCTGTCCCATGGAACTCTGGTGGTTTCCAATGGACATGTCTCCGTATTTTTGCTGTAGATTCCTTTTATTTTTTGTGTTTAGAATTCAAAAGAAAATACCCATGATCTGAGCTCCTTTAAAAACTCACATGAAGTAATTGTATATCTTCTAGGAACATTGATGTTTTGAAAACAACGGCTGAAGAAGTTTCTTCTCAAACTGGAAATAAGGTACCTTACCAAAAAAATCACTTACACATAGACACTGGAACATGTCTAAGTCTCTATCCTCATGTTTCAGTTTAGAACATCGGGCAACTCTCAGATTTCCCTCTGTCCTTGTTATTTTACAGGTTCATCCCATTCAGTGTGATGTGCGGGATCCTGCTATGGTGGCAAACGCTGTGTCAGAGCTGATCAGTGTCGCTGGGCACCCTGACGTGAGTACCTTGGAGATGAGGCCAAAGCGGGGGGCATTTGCGATGGAGAACACCCACCACGGCCGTGCCAGGAAATCAGATGTTGATGGGAGCCAGTGCTGGGTGGAGCAACCCCTTATTTTTGGTCATTAAGATATTGTACTTTCTTTTCTTTTTTTTTTTTAAAAAGTTATACATTATTTATTTATTTTATGATAGCTTTATTGAATTTAATTTTATTTTTTAGAAATTATACTTTTAAGGATGCCAACTCTGCTTGAAGCAGGATGCAGATGAGCTGGGCTGCTCTCCCACTGCCTTCAGGCAGAAATACCTGCGATCATATAGGACATGTTTAATGAGACTATGGAATAGTAAGAGCCGTGATCCAAGGGTCTATAACTAGGTTAGGTCATCCATACTCTTTATTTTATGAATAACTTGATTATCTCAGTTATCAGAAGAACACAATACAAACAAGGAAAACTCCAGGAAACTCCAAATTATTCCTGATGTGAGATGTGTGTGGATCTTTTGCTGATCTTTCACTCATATTGGAAAACCATCCCCTCTAATAACCTCAAAGAGAGCACTTTTCTGTGTTGAAGATCTTTTTAGATAGGCCAGTAATAGAGAGTCTATTATAGACCTAAGCAGAGTGCTTTTTAATAATGAAGAAATAGGTTACCAGCCGACCAGTTTTGTGGGGTGTATTCCACCAGAATGACATCTAGTAAACCAGATGTCCTTGAATTGCCTGTGACTCCTAGAGCGTTCATGATGGTCAGAGTGGAGCTGTGCCCTTTAGGGGTTTCAGGAGCTGACTCTTGAGAACTCATTTTTTTCCTTCTTTACGAGGTGCCTATGAGTAGATTTGAACTCCTAACCTTGCAGTTTGCAGGTGAAAGAGTTAACCATTTGCATTGCCCAGGAACTGCAAACCAACCAACCAACCAACCAGAGACTAAGAGAGATTTCTTGAGATTTCCTGCCATAGAGAGTGGTTGCGGGGTGGTGGTGCTGCCAGTTGTGGTTGAGTTGCTTCTGATTCGAGGTGACTGCATGTGCACAGAGTAGGACTCCACAGGGTTTTCAGACCTGACCTTCTAGTAGCAAATGGCTTGAACTGCCTTGAGGAGCCCTAGTGGCGTCCTGCTGATGCCTTGGGGGAAAGATGAGTTTCCTGCATCTGTACAGATTGACCGCCTGAAAACCTCACAATGGCAGTTCTACCCCTTCCTACAGGGTTCCTGTGAACTGGAATCAACTCAGTAGGAGGAAGTGTTTGGAAAGACCTGTCTTCCCAGGTGCCTCTGGGTGGTTGCAAATCATCTGCATCTCAGCTTGAACTAGAAGGCTTCAACCATCAGCTCCAAGCAGGGACCATCAGTCACATGACTGACAACCTGAATCTGTATTGATTTTCATAACACAACACTATGCCCTAATTTCCAGTTAGTGGTTAGGAGTCTAAAGGTTGGTAACACTGGTTTTCTGAACCTCAGAAATATATCAGAACCAAATCTCATGCTATTGCTTCAGAGTTGACTTTGAACGTCATTATTATTTTCATGAATACGTGTCAGAAATAACAGTCCCTGAGAGAAAATGTCCATGCTCATCTAACAGCTTCTATGATTTTTCTTGTCCACTTGTTAGGTGGTGATAAATAATGCAGCAGGAAATTTTATTTCCCCCAGTGAAAGGCTGTCTCCTAATGCTTGGAAGACCATCACAGACATCGTTCTCAATGGCACTGCCTTTGTGACCCTAGAAATTGGGAAGCAGCTAATTAAAGCACAGAAAGGTATGTTTATTTGCCCATCACACAACTATTGTGCCCCTGCTGTGTACACTTTAGGCTAAGTGCTTGGAAACCTAGAATAAATGGGGAGGTAGTAACTACATTAAGATGACTTTCAATCTCATGGAAAGATACTTAAATATTTGCAGTACATTATGGTAACACTGGTTACCACAAAATATATGTTCGAAGTACCATGGAAACCTGGAGACGGAAATGACTCACTTGGGTTGGTGGGCAGGCTAAGGAACACGAATCAATTTCAGTAGAAATTACCAATATCTATGTGTCGAGAAAGGAGAGGGGAAGGCTGTGTCGAAAGTGGGGTAGCATAATGGGGATGGTAGGTTTTTTCTAATTGAAAAAATTCCCAACACCCAAATAAGAAGTTTGAAGTTGATTCAGAAAGAAAAGGGGGGCTGTCTATTTAAAAATGGATTTTCCTAGAAGGTGCTTCATGAAAAACAATGTGACTTCATTAGAGATACTGCAAGCGGCAATGCGGGGGATGGAGGTTCCCAAACTTATATGGTCTACTGTCCTCTTTTAAAAAAAAAATTCCTCATGACCTCCGTAGCAATGAAAACCTTTTGTACTCCAGCCCAGAATCTAAGATAAAGTGTAGGTATCTGATCTTACAATGCCCTAGATCATTGCACACACCACCGAGGGGGGCGAGGGGGGGAGACACGCCCACTTTGGGAAACTATGCATGGTACAGTTGAGATAGACGTAACCTTTGGCATATGGGTAGAAGGTTCTCTGAGTGCAGAGTTATCGGATCAGTACTGACTCAGAGATAGGCTGCAGCCCAGAGTAAGTTGTCCAGGTAGGTTTATGAGTCTCTACATCTTCACTGGAGTAAGAGAGCCTCGGTCTTCTCCCAGGGAATGACTGATGGGTTTAAACCGCTGACTTTGGGATGAGCAGCCAATTCATAACCCACTCTGGCAGCAAAGCTCCGGCGTAGATAGGAAGGTGGCTAAATTAGAAAACATAAAATATATAATCATCGGGACCTGCTAATTGGATAAGAAAACTTGTTGTAATTCGCTGTCACAGAGCCCGTGCCACAGTGAATTCTCGCCACTGTGATGCACGAGGTTCTCACTGGCTCATTTTCGGGAGCAGATTGCCAAGCCTTTCTTTCCATGCTGTTTTAGTCGGGATGCTCTGCTGAAACGTGGTCAGTATCATTGCAACATCCAAGCATCCGGGGGATGACACATGGAAGGTGGCTGTGCAGGCCACTAGGCAGTGAGCGGCCCGCAGTGTCCGGGTGGAAGGAGAGCGTTCTGCAACTGACCACCAGGGATCTTCGCGAGAGGTTTTCTGGTGGTGCTACTAGGTGCTGCCCCGGCGGCTCCCGCTCCTTTGTCCAGGGCCCTCTGGACAAAGAACAAAACTGCTTGTTCCTGTGCCATCCTCTGACTTGACTGTGGTAAGCCTAGTGTCGCAGCCAGCATGTTTATCCATCTCCCATCTTGTTGGCGTGGTTTCTCTTTTCACTGACTCCACTTTTCCATGCATGGCCTCTTTCCCCAGAGACTGATCCCTCCTGATTATGAGAGGGGGCCACACAAGAGACAATGGGGAGAGAGGGAGAAGGAGATGAGGGAGAGAGAGAATATTTTACAGGAAAATTACTGGAAGTTTAGTTTCATATTATGAACAGGCTTTTCATAAAAAATTCATGCATATGTAGATAAGACATATGATGTTTATATGCATATACCTATAGCCTTTATAGAATGACTTAATAGATATTTTGCTGATGAGTCGTATGCACTGGGCTGTGGGAGGACCCCAGCAGAGAGGCTAAGACTATGTCCCTGAGTAACTCAGGGTTGGGACTTGAGGCTTGTGTTTTCTCCGAGCAGGCAGAGAGTACATTGATCAAGGATGTGAAAGAGCTTCTCAAAGGCTGTCCTTGGAGACTGAAGGGATGGCCAGGTTTCTTTCTCTGCCACATTAGGCTCAATTTCTTTGTCTTTGAAGCGCAAATCACCCTCAGAGTAACTTGAGAAAAAATGCAGGGCAGAGAGGGATCCTAGATGCTAAAGAGTTATTAGTGGTCTTTTTCTTTCTTTCTTTCTTCCTTCCTTTCTTTCTTTCTTTCTTTCTTCTTTCTGCTAAGAACTTCTATCCTTTCACCATGTATGCAATGAAATTGACACATCAAAAGGAATGGATGATTGGACAAAGGGATAGAAACAGCTGATGAGCCAATTCCCCTCTCTCTTCCTACTCTCTACCAAGGGCTTGTCCTCTCTCCCCATCACTTATCTATTCCTTAATTTCTCCCTGTCTCTGTCAAAGTTTCCCTTTTGGTTCTCAATTTCTGTCTTCTTCGTGCTTTCTTGGATCACTCTGTGTTTCTCTGTCTCCTTGATTTCTTCTCCTGTTCATCTATTCTGCCCTGTATTTCCCTTCTTTCTCATTATTGTCTCTCCTTCTAACAGGGGCTTTGAACTATTTTTATTCATCACATGGGATTAAAATTCTATGGGCCTCATTAAAAATATAAGAGTTAAGTTTTTAAAAGATGGAAGCCAGTTTTTATTCTCCCGAGATTTCTGTCAGTTATTCATGAAGGCACCTGACAGTTTTAAGGACTTGGACCCCACATTTTAGGAGTGTCCTGGCACCAGGTTTATTCTGGTTTTAAATCCACCGCCAGAGACTTTAGAAGCTCATGATCTTTAAAATATGTCAAAATGTGTAAATCAGGAAGTTAGCTCAGAGGGCAGCTGTTTTCGGTTCTTTATTGTCAGAAGTATGTTTGATGGTTCAACATCTAGGAATGTTAATAAAGCCATGTGAGAAGTCACACTCAACCGTTAAATACCAATGTCACCACCATTGACTTGTTTCTGACTCATAGCGCCCCTAGAAGACAGGATTGAGCTGCCCCTGTGTGTGGGGGGCATCACTGCCTCTGGTGGTCATGGGCGCTACCCAATGGTGCTCCTGAGAGCCGCTGCTGGACTTGAACTGCCAAGCCTGTGGGCTGCAGTCCCGCACTCAACCATTCACGCCACTGGGGCTCAGCCCTAGGCTATACTTCTTTACAGAGGTAGAAAGGCCCTTCATGTTAGAGAAGGACATTTTCATAATCACCAAAATGTCTCTCTGGCCACCTCCTCCATATCCTCATCATACATTTAAACCTTTAGTCCATCTGTATCCCCTTCCCCCTTTAATTTTTTATTATGTTGTAGGCAAAGGTTTACAGAGCAGATCACTAGTTTTCCATTGAGCATTTCCTACACATTGTGCGTAATCACGTTCATTGCAATGCTCTCAGTGTCCCATCAGTTACTCTACGACGTCTCTGTCTCCATGCCTCCTTAGTTTCTAACCCTTCTGACCTTTTGAGAAAATTGTAATTTGGATTTGGGGGAACAAGGTTCAGATTGTTATTCAGTAATTTATGCATTTCCCCCACGCCACTGATTGTAATCTATTTTAAGATACAAAAGAGACCCCACTCTCAAGGAGAACATTTATTAAATTTTAAGCCAGGACACAGGCAAGACAAAGACACATCATCTGGATGAGGGAGCTCATTAGCAGGAGGGTTTACAGCCGGGAAGCTAGTTAAATAAGACACGGCACAAAGGGAGCTGTCGCAATTTTATGATTGGTAGGAGATCAGCACATCAGAGTTACAGATGGGGCTACAGAATTGGGAACGGCACCAGGATTGAGACATGTCCATTCTATTAGATAGAAGAGCTTGCAAATCAGTGCAGGGCCTTCCACCAAGACAGTCAGGGCAAGACGGACAGGGCATGAGTTCTGACTATGACAACTCCCCCCCCTCCCCTGCCCCCACCTCCCATACTGTCCACCAAGGGCATACCCAGGCAAGTCCTTAAAGGTTGGCTGGAGAGGGATGGAGGTACTTTCCAATGTACTCTGCTTGAGAGCAAGAGCTTTCTCACCCCTAGTTAATAGTCAGAAGGAATTCAATGGGTGGGGTGGGTCAGAACTCTGCAAATGGATTTAGGGTTTTCGCCGTCATCCATACTCTTCTGCACAAGGGGTGCTTAGAATTTAAGCTTTAATGGAATTCCTACAGTACAGCATTGGTCATTTCCTCTACCTATGTTTTCTGTTTCCATTCCTCTTTCTTTTAAAACATTTTATTTAATCAATTTATTGGGGGCTCATTCAATTCTTTTTTTTGTTTGTTTGGTTTTTTTTTGTTTTTTTTTGTTTTGGGGCATCACTGCTCTCCGGTGGTGGGAGTAGGAGGCCCAGCCCCACTGCTGGAATTGAACCTCTGTCCCAGTGGGTCGCAGTCCCGCGCACAACCACTACGCCACCGGGGCTCAGCCCCGCTCATTCAATTCTTATATCCATCGATTGATCGATCGATCGATTCATTCTTCCATCCATCCACCCATCCATCCATCCATCCATCCATCCATCCACCCATCCATCCATCCACCCATCCATCCATCCATCCATCCATCCATCCATCCACCCATCCATCCATCCATCCACCCATCCACCCACCCATCCATCCATCCATCCATCCATCCATCCACGTGTCAAGCACATTTGTACATTTTTTTGCGTCATCATTCTCAGAACATTTTCTTTCTACTTGGGCCCTTGCCCTTTTTCTTTTCTAACCTTCTTGAACTTTTATCTTGGATAAGTGCCACCCTTATGGCTGATTGTTCTAAGGAGCTTATACTTCCGTGGTGTTACTGTTTATGTTAAAGACCTGTCTGGTTCTTAGGTGCCTTCAAGTTGCTTCTGACCCCTAGCAATCCTACGTACGGCAAAATGAAACACTGCCCGTGCCTACAATTGCTTTTATATATGAGCCCATTGTTGCTGTTACAGTATCAACCGGTCTTTTTGGAGGTCTTCCTCTTTTTTCTTGCTCCTCTGTTTTAGGAAGCATGATGTCCTTTTTGGAGCAGGTCTCTCCGACCACTTGTCTGAAGTACATAAGACAGTCTCACCATCATAATCTCTACAGTCTTTCTGGCTGTACTCCTTCCAAGACATTTTTGCTTGTTCTTTTGGCAGTCCGTGGTACTTTCAATATTCTCCAGCACTCTAATTCATATGCGTTGATTCGACTTTGGTCTTCCTCAGTCCATATCCAACATTCCCATGCATATGAGGCAATTGAAAATATCATGTCTTAAGTCTTGTAAACCTATCCAGTGTTTCCTAAACTGGGGGATACCACCTCCTTGGTGGGTTGCTGCTGCAATGGTCCAGAGGAGCTGGAAACATAGAAATCTACAAATGTCTTTAATTGCTAAGGAGGTGCTGAGTGATTTTCTTGTCTTTTCTTGTAAAGGGGCAGTAGTCAAAATAAGTTTAGAAACCCGTGGAGCTTTAATTGGACAATCCATCAGAACCTCAGTCTCAGGTGTTCCACTAATCACTCTCTGAGCAGTAAATCTGGTCTTTAAAACATTTATATATTTTGAGTTTTATTCTACATTTTTCTCCTACACCATCTAGAACTTCTAACAATCATTTTCAGAGAGGGGGTGACAATGGTCACCATCTAGTGGCAGTCTCCACATGGTAGAAGCTGAGCTTCCCATGGTCCATTAGTTCTTTGGACTAATTGTTCTATGCAGCTTTGATTTTCTACCACGTCTGCATTCTGGACAGGGACACAGCAATAGCTGCATGGAAGGTGAACTTTCACAAGCTTTTGCCACTTGCTTTTCATGATTATGGAACTTTTTGTGTTAGTTCACAGGTGACAATGGGGATAAGAAGTGGTAAGGATACAGTCCTTTGGTCTAGAATGCTTCTTCTCAGTCATGCTGACAGGCATGGCTTTCTCTGGTTCTTGGCATCTCAGCCCTGCAGCCTCTGTCTGACTTGGACAAGGCTGAAAAGCCCTCTGCGCATTGTGGATTAATGCCTAAAGGGTACACGAAATACCAGGAAACTCAGCCTCAGAGCACCAGCTCTAACTTTCTCATGAACTTTGAAGACCTCAGTTGCTACCACCAAAATAGGATGTAGAACATGTTATTATGAACTAATCTGTGCTCATTAACTTTGGTGTCCTAAGATTATGGTCCTGAGCCCCTAGGTCCAATAATCATTGCATTAGGTCCAATAATCATTGGATCATCCTCAAGATATTTGGTTATAGCCAGGGTAGGTAACATCTGTCTGGAAGGCCATTTAAGGCCCACGACGACATCGAGACCAGCTAACATCACATGCCTTACCAATGAGAAGCCATTCTACCCTCCACATTTCCAAATCAAACTAACCGTCATTAAGTCACGTTGACTTATAGGGACCCAATGGAGCAGGACCCAATGGCCTCTGTGAGTTTCTCAGGTTGGAATGCTTTATAGGAGGAGAAAGCCTGGTCTTTCTCCCACAGAGCCGCTGGAGATTCGAACTGCTGACCCAGAAGTTGGCAGCTGCTCATCCACCACATTCTCACTGGCAGCCTCTCAGTCAATGGCACCTTCTAGTGAGCCTGTGGGACAGGTCGAACTGCTGCTGTGAGTATGAGCCTTGGAGTTCTCTTTCCAGGAGCAGATAGTGAGCAGGGATTTAACGGCATTTGACAAATGCAGCAGGTTGATTGTTAAATGGCTAATTTTGTATGACCTGTGAGATATATATATATATGTGTGTGTGTGTGTGTGTGTATGTGTGTGTATATATGTCTATATGTGTGTGTACATACATACATAAACACACACACACACACACACACACACACACACATATATATATATCCCTGAGCATAAAAGAGCTTCCCTACCCCTGGGTTATAGCTAAGAGCTTTTCAAAACGTTTTCCTGTAAATGTGATTATATTCACAGCATATGTAAGTGCATAATAAAAATATCTTCTGTCTGACCTATATTTCTTCAGGAGTATGGTCCCATTTCCCTCCCCACCTTGTCCAACCTTTCTGCCGATCTCAGCCTCCACTCTGAGGGGATCCTCAGTACTCCACATGCAGTAGTGTTTCCTTCTGCTCCACCAGCCTCTTTCGTTGCCTTGATCACTTTTCCTTTAGCCTATTTTTAATTTCCTTGCTTGTTTTTTTGGTCTCGATTGATAGAAGTCCTCCATATCATCTGAACTGAGTACTTTGTCAGTGTGTGTTTTCATATTCCCCCCTTGGTCTATGCTTCTCTTGTCTTTTTTTATCCACAGTCTTTTGATAAGTAGAAGAAACTTTAAATTTGAATGACTATTAAACAGTCTTCCAAGTTACAGTTGTTCCACACCCTTGCTCAAACCTGCTCTTGTCAGTCATTTCAAATGTTAGTCATTCTTTCCACTGTGGGTTTTCATCTGCAGTTTTAAATGACATTTTCCTCAAGACTAAAAAGCGGAGTATCTTTTCCCTATGCATGTTTATCATTTCTACATATTCTTTGATGAACTGTCTGTTCAAATTCTTTGTCCATTTTTAAATTGGATTGTTTGTATTCTTGGTATTGAATTGAAAGAGCTTTTTAAAAATATATTCTAAATACTAGTCTCTTATAAATTATATTTTGAAAATATTTTCTCTCCAACTTTTTGTCCTCTTTTCCACCTGAAGGAGGGCATTTTCTTCTGCTCATCAAAAGGCACTATTAAAAACATGAAAAGGCAAACTGCAAGCTCGGAGGAAATATTAAAACAGATACTGACAAATCCCTTATGAAATGGAAAGGTTTTTCATTTTGATGTTGCCCAACTTGAGAAACTATTCCTGTTCTTGGGAATCCTGTCTAAAATATCTTGCCTATCCTTAGGCCACAAATGCTTTCTCATTTTTGTTCTCTAGAAGTTATATTGTTTCACCTCTTACATTTAGTGCATTGATCAATTTTGTGTAACGTTTGATACCATGTGAGATTGAGGTTCTGTTTGGTTTTTTTTTTTGTACATGGATAGCCATTCTTTCTCCATTGAATAACTTGGGTACATTTGTTGAAAGTTGAACTAAATAAAACATATGCTGCTTTGGCAGATAAGTTATAATAAATGATTGAGGGAAAAAATAGATTTTTAAACCATCCTGCTATTCTCTGGAATTGTATAACATGCCAACTTGTCAGCACAAAAATACATTTTGAAACATTCTTATTTCCAGATCTGTAGACCTGTGGCCAGTTACTCCTCCCTTATTTTGTGTAATCTGACTCTTGCCTCCTGTCTAGGTTCACATCCTTCTAGAATAGCCTTTCATTAGGCTGCTCCTTTATATATATCCCTCTAATTGGAATCATTCTTTATTCTTTATCAGACCAACCTATAGGTCTTGACTTAGATTTCATCTTCTAGTGACTCTACAGAGGGTCTCTGAGACTGTAAATCTTTCCAGGAGTGGGCAGCCTCTTTCCCTCTCTTACACCATATGGATAGTCACATCTCTCCTTAGACACCACTCCATGAAGGATGTTGCAATGAGTCCATCAGTGTTCAAAAATCTGCCCCATCTGTTGTGATATCATGCCTGTAGGTCTCCTTCTCTTAGGCATCAAGACCGGCACTGCTCTTTCCTCTCCAGGCATCCTTCTTTTGCATACTTCTTCCTCATTTCTCCACCACCATGTCCGAAGTTAACCCTACACAGGAAAATGGTTCTTGGTTTTTGGAAGGGAGCATAACTTGGAGACCCCCAAAAGAAAATGAGTTTAGACCCAATTATTTCCTCTGGAACTTCCTCATGATCACTGTGCAAGAGGAGAGTGAACCTGGTTAACGCAAACGGAGCCTCAGGCACCGGCCTTCAGCAGCAGGTTGGGGTGGGGTTGGGAGGGGCGGCGGGGGATGGAGGGGGGAATTCTCTTGATTGTGGTAATGTTGGAGCCCGGGTAGCAGACATTGTGTCAACCCATCTGGCCAATGACCTTCCTTCTTTTCACTGCCTTTCTCTAGGCATGGGAAAGTCCTGATAACATGTCCAAAACATGAGGGAAGTCTCCCCATTCTTGCCTCTAGTGAGAAATTTGACTGCACTTCTTCCAAAACCAGTGTGTGCATTTTTTGGGCAGTCCACGGTATTTTCACCAACACGATGAATTCAAAGGCATCAACTCTTCTGACTCTCTTACTCATTGTTCAACTTGCATATCCATTTGAGGTGACAGCAAACTCTGGCTCGAGTCTGGTGTTAAAAGTGACAACTTTTCTTGTTCACACTGTCAAGAGGTCTTGAGCAACAGATTAACCCCATGCAGCACATTGTTGTTGCCTTTTTAATTTATTTCATTTCTTAAATCCTCCTTTCATGAACCTTGATTCTGGATCCAAGCAAAATGAAATTGTTGACTAATTCAATCTTTTCTGCATTTGTCATGATGCCCATTGATCCAGTCAGATTATTGTTCCAGGTGTGAGGATTTTGCTTGGTTTACGTTGAGTTGTAATCTGTATCCAACATTATAGTGTTTCTGGTTTTCATAAGCAAGTGTTTCTAGGCCACTGTGCTTACAGCAAGAAGAGCGGTGCTGGTTCTAATCACGATGGCACCTTCTTCTCCATCTCCTTCAACTTCTCATCTAGCCCAGCACACAGAGTGAGTAAGTAGAGTGAAAGGGTACAATCCTGACGCACACCTTTCTCAATTTGAAGCCGTGAAGGGTTTCATGTTTCCTTCAAACAGCTGTCTCTGAGTCTTTGTACAGACTCCTGCGTTTCCACAAGAGTACAACGCAGGGTTGTGGAATTCCTTCTTGGCAGTGTTCTCTACAGCGTGTGAAAGTCAATATATTGAGCACCTCTGAATTCCATCCATCATCTTTTGATGTTTCTTGCACTGGTAAATGTTTTCCCCATAGAATTTTCAGTGCTTCAACTGAGAATTGAATTTTTGTGTTCTTTCTTTTTGACCTAACTCACTCCAGGTCTCTGCACATGATTTACTACTTTGCTTTGTCATTTTGAGCTGTTTTTGGAAATTTTCTGTTCAAGTCTTTGACTTCATAATGTCTTCCCTTAACTATCATTACTCTGCAATCAAGAGCTGGCTTTGGAGTCACTTCTGACATTTTTGTTGGCTTTTTTGTATTTCCTATCTTTTAAGTGACTCTTTTCTTCTTCATACATGATGCTTGTTCAGCATGCATGGCCCTGCTGGTGTTTGAAATACCGGTGGCCTAGTCTCCAGCATCCACTGTATAATCAGCTGACAGATGAGGATGGATAAAACATAGTCTACTCTGTCTTGTAGGCTCACTGTGAATTGGAATTGACTCAACAGCATATTAAGCATTTTTTTTAATTAAGAGATTTAAAGCTTTCTATTCTTTTTTAAATTGGAGTGTGATCTTGCACACAATTTATCTTTTATAATAGACAGTGTTTCTTTGTTACTGTATATTTTTTTCCATTCTGAAAGAATGAATGATGGGGCACACAATATGTATATCATATAAAGCTCCTCTTATCCATGCTCCCAAGTTGATTAAATGATACAGATTCTTCTGTGTTGCTCATATCGTGGTGAGTACACAACTTGCAAACTGCTCCATGGCCATTATTCTAATGGAAATGATTTATCTTCCTATGAGAAGAACAACAAAAAGAAGAAAGACTTTTTGTGACTAAACCTGGGTTTGAGGATTTTCATGGTTTAAAGTCCAATTGCTAATTATTCTATTGTGCAGCATTCATCTCACTGGAACAGTTCCATTTCAAAAATTTTCACCTCCCTTTAATACCCCGAGAGAATTAAAAACAGCAATATCTCATTCTGATCAGTGGGCTCCCCAAGGCTCCAAGGCTCCAGACAGAAAACCTGAAAGGAGAAAGGCGACAATGAGTTCCATTTTCAGCACCTACATGCTGTAATCATGGCTTAACTCCTCTCTCGTACCATAAGAGAGATTGCTGTTCCATTTTAATTGAAAGATAGCACATTTTCTATTGGGAGATCTGCTTAGAATTAGTAATAACCACTTTTTGAAAGCATTTTTATGCCTGTGCCGTAAGCCTGCGGCAGTTCGCATCTTCTGCCATTGCTCTATGATGAATACACTGATGTTCTAGGTTCCTCTTCTCGCATGGAATAGTGTTTTGGAAACTAAGTAATGTTCAGAGATTTTAAAAGGTTGAGTTTGCTAGAGAAAAGCAGTTACCCGAATGACTAACATACCATTCTGATTTCTCATATCCTCAAAATGGCATTCCTGCCCCCTCCTCCCACCCCCAGGTGGTGCAAGAAGTGCTGAGTTTTGCTTCAACTCTGGAAAATGCAGAGGGAAGGGGAAATTAAATATG
>PVJH01037256.1:0-18094 GCA_004026705.1 Nesogale talazaci | reverse complement strand
GGAGAGAGGTCGGGCAGTGTAAGATATATGACAGAACAATAATAACTTATAAAGTATTGAGGATTGGTGGGGAAGGGAGAGCAGGGGAAGAGGTGAAAGGATGGAAAGCCAATTGATCAAGGGCTCAAGGGGAAAGGCGGATGTTTGGAGAATGATAGCAGCAGTGGATATGTGCAGGTGCTTGGCACAGTATATTTATTTATGTATTGTGAAAAATGATGTATGAGCCCCCAATAAAATGATTTTTAATAAAAAAGAAAAGCAAGTCAAATAGTTCAATAAAATATAAATAAAATAAAAAGTAGATGTTGTTGAATCTTCTTATTTTCAGAAGAAAATATTAATTTTCTACCATTAAATATGAAGGGAATTCACAAATTTTATGAAGAAATAGGATGAAAAGATAATGGAATTTTCCCATCATCTCTCCATATGACCCCAGTTGTTATTTCTTCATAGGCCCTAGTTTTCAGGTTAAGGAACTCCCCTTTTATTCCTAGTTTCCTGAGAATTTTATTGGAAATGCATGCTGAATTTTACCAAATACTTTCTCTGCATCTATGAAGGGATTCACATGATTTCCTTCTTAATATATTAATATGATGAATTATATTAATTACTTAATTAAGTTATTTATTATTATTATTTTTTTTTTTGGCATCACGGCTCTCGGTGGTGGGAGTAGGAGGCCCAGCCCCACTGCTGGAATTGAACCTCCGTCCCAGTGGGCCGCAGTCCCGTGCACATTGTGTGTATGTATATACACATATCACACAATTTATACATGTAATCATATATTCATCTTATTAGATTTGATTTGCTGAAACTTAGTAAACTTTTATTGTATCAATATTCAGAAGGGAGCATTGATCTATGGAGAAATAGTATTCTTTTGATTTTATTATTAAGAAAGTAGAGGTCTAAATGATTAATAAGCATATCTCATATGTAGATTAATTACCACAGTCCAATCTGAGCAGCTCATTTTTAAGGTCAGAATTTGAGCTTGACTATCTATTTTGTAAAATGTCGTGCATTCCTTTATAGCCTGTTGTTTGTCAACTGAAAAAGAGATCAGGGTCGCATTTAATTTTGTAGTATCCGCATGGTGTTTGGGGATTTGGAGGACTGTCCCATCACTCGGTTTTGTTGTAGAGGACACCCAGACTTTTTGCTTTTCCTAATCTAGTTGTCTGCGTTTCTCACAGTGAGACTGGGGTTGATTTTGAAACCACTAAGCCATAATTGCTGTCTTCCCAGAATCTCCTATCGCTCCTTTGTGGTGGGCTCCTGGTGCGCAATGTGACATTCTAAAGGCAGTAGACAAGAGTCCCTGGATAGTGCAAAGGGTTACAAACCCAACCACTAACTAAAAGGTTGGTGGTTCAAACTCCAGCCCGCTCCCCTCTCCCCAGATCCCTGGGAAGACAGCCCTGGTTCTCTGCTTCCAAGTCACAGCCAGGAGGCAGGTCTGCTCTGTACACAGGGAATCACCATGAACCGGCATCACACTGACAGCATCTCACAGAAAGATGAGCCATCGGTTGAAGTTTAACACAACGAAATATAAATCGTCTAAGTTGGGGACAGGTTTTCTCACCAGCTCTTGGAAGCACGACCCTTGCTTTTGGGTACCTAGGGTTAGCAACCGTGAGAAGAGACCAATAGAAAGGAATGTGGAAGGTCAGCCATTCCCTGGAGCCTTTCAAACGCCCCCAAGATCCCCTGCCCACCAGCCGTGGTCAGCTTTGGAGGCTTGCGTGTCTTTCTGAGTCTGCTGTGACTCCACGCTGCACAGGCTCCGTGGAGCTTCGGGTCTAAGACACCTGGGAGCACCGTCCTGGCCATCAGTTTGGGCCAGACCCTCGGAGGGACAACTGCGGATTGTCCCGGGCTGTGCTGGGAAGCGCCTGTGGGGCGGCAGACAAAGTGGGGAGCAGGCCGCGAAGGCTGCACCGTGAAGGTGCAGGCGGCAGGATGCTGGAGTCTGCTTCTGATGCCCGCTTCCCTGCCCTGAAGTTCTCCAGGAGAGAGAAAGGGCTACAGGGAGTGAAGGGAAAACGGCCCCAAAGAGAACTTCTGGCAAACCGTCTGGTCTGGGAACTCCCCCGGATAAAACACCCCCCGGATTTGCATTTGACACCGGCAGGGTATTGTTGGGGGAGAGCTGTGGGCTTTCTCTCCTGCATAGCCTGTCCTGCAGGGGGTTTTCTTGTGCTTCCTGGGTGGTGCAGGCCTGTGATGTCTTGAATACCAAGAGTGAAGCTGAACATATGTGAACCTTTCCTAATCCTGCTAATCTGTCTTCAAAAACCTTTCTCAAAGTGTAGGCAACATCCAGATTTTTAAAAGAGAGCGAGTGTGAGTCTGGGCATTTTCATGACAAATGATCTTTGTGAAAGGGGCGGAGGCGCCGCTGCTGGAGAAGGAGCCCATGAACTGATGAACTGCTGCAGGTAGGCATGTCTAGGGCACTACCTCATGTGAGCCCAGCCATTCAGGGCCAGAGGAGGGCTGAAAGCAGGGAGAAACGCAACAGCTATTAGGTGGTAATTAGTTGTGACACAGAATTGCCAGTCACACAATGGTAACGGGAACCTTTGAAGCTGGTTAGAGAAACTGAATGGATGGGCCTTGAGATTTTAAAAATCCATTGGGATGTGAGAAGGAGTTAAGACTTCCCTCCTCTCTGTCAGTTTCCTCTCTCCCTGCTGCCCTGTTTACAGGGAATTCCCCCGCTGGGGAAAAAGTTCACTGGGACTAATGTGCCTCAAGACCAGCGGTTCTCAACCTGTGGTTCATGACCCCTTCTGGGGTCGAATGACCCTTTTACAGGGATTGCCCAATTCCAAACAGTAGCAAAATGACAGTTATGAAGTAACGATGAAAATATTTTTATATTTGAAGAACTGTATTAAAGGTTTGGGACATTAGGAAGGTTGAGGACCACTGCTCAAGACTAATCAGATGTTCCCTCAGTTCCCTAGTGCTGCCCTAACACAAGAGGATGTCTTTAAAGAACAGAAGTTTATTTTCTCACAGTTCTGGAGGGGAAGAGGCCAAGTCCGTGTCGCAGCAGTGTTGATTTCCTCTGTGGCCTCACTCTTAGTTTCTGGTGTCTGAAGTCTCCTTGGCATTCCGGTGCCAAGGAGAGTCCTCACCAGGAATCTGGCTTCTGCTTATGGTTCATCAGTCTATCCTGTTCCTTGTAGAATTCAGAAGTAGAGTTAGAGCCCACTTAGATGACTTCACTAAAATAATGAAAGAAGACCAGATTCCCAAACAGGATCACATCCACAGGAACTGGGGACCGGCCTTCAACACATATTCTAAAAGACTCACTGCCATCAAGTCAACGCGGACTCATATCGACTATACAGGACAGGATAAGACTGCCCCTGTGGGGTTCTGAGACTGTAACTCTTCATGGAAGTTAAAAGCCTCATCTTTTTCTCAAGGAGCTACTGGTGGTTTTGAACTTTCAATTAGCAACCCAATTGCAGTTAGCAACCCGATGACTAACCACTACCGCTACAATTCAATCCATAAGAAATACCAGTTGGTCCTTAGATTTGAATAAACAGAATTGAGGTCATTGTGTAGATTTTCCCACAGAGTAAAATCACAGAAATGCATCAGCTCATTAAAAATAGAGATCAAAGACGACGGCTTTCAGGATGGGTTACAACTCATAATTGGGCCAATAGACAGCAGCATGGTACATGGAGAAGAGATTGAAGTGGCCAAGGATTCCATTTGCTTTCATTTCATTGGATCCACACTCAATGTTCATGGTGGCAGCGGTCAAGGCATCAGTTTATCAGAAGAAGCCAGCTTCTGATATAGACATTGTGGGTTCAATGGGTGCAGTGGTATGGCAGTAATTCTTCTTTACTATAAGAAAGTTATAGAAAGCATGAGAAAGAAATAATAAGAGTCAGACACATTTCACATCAGGGTAGTATGCTCACCCCCTCCAGATGGGTAGAGAAGAGAGTGGAGAGAGAGAGTAGAGGATAGGATTACATGATGAGGGAGAGGGACTGAGAGCGTCTGGCGCTGAGGGGCAGGAGAGAGGCAGGAGAGAGAGTGAACTTTAATTTTCCCTGTTTAAATAACCTTATGGGGGACCCATGAGCTCTGTCACCACTGGTCAGGACATGTCACAAGAGGGGACTGTCTTAAGGGCTGTATGGTGACAAGGGGAGTGGTCTTAGGGATGCCTATGAGATGGAGGGGAGAAGGCTGTGCTAAGAGAAGACCTCAGACTCCTGGGGGTAGATAAGCAGATCTGTCTAGTTAGGAGCCATTGACAATGGCTTTTGAACCCTGCCCACAGGCCTCAGGAAGCGAACCATCATCCTAATAGCAGGGGAGCCAGCTTCATCGACGTGAGTCATGCAAAGGCCTCAGATAACTGGGAGCTTCAGGGAACATAGCTAACTTCACTTGCACACCAAATGCTGGTAAATAGGTTGCCTAATATTTTGGAGTATATAATTGTGAAAACATCCTGTCTTCATCCCACATCAGATGACCTTGCATTTACAAATCTGCTGCACAAGATCTCTTTAAAGTGCTGAAGGGAGAGACTGTCGTTTGGAAGACTAAGGTAGACTTGACCCAAGTCTTGGTCTTTTCAGTGCCTCATATGTATGTGAAAGCTGGTTATGATTAAGGAAGATCAGAGAAGGAGGAGTAATGTACTTCTTCCAAGACAGATTTGCTGGCTCGCCTGGAAGTTCACGATACATTCAATATTCTTTACCAGTAACATAATCAAAATGCATCACTTCTTCACTGGTCTTCCTTATTGTCTTTTTCCCCTATCTTTTTGTCAAAAAATATGAACTTCCAGCTTCCAAACCAGATATAGTAGGTCAGGTCATTTAAAGAAACAAATCCGTTGACACATATGTTTGAGAAAGAGTTTTTAATCAATAAGTAATCTTATACCAAAAGAAGACACCCTGGCCAAATCTAACTCAAGTCCACAAGTCCAGTGCAAGCCAGGAGCCTCTTCAGAGTGACATAGCCACAGACTGGTGCCACAGAAAGGTGAAGCAGGAAGCAGTGAGAGCACAGGTATGTGCAGAGTTACACGGATCCAAGATGGCGGGAACATGGGAGGGTGTTGACAGTTCTTGGGGTTGTACAGCCCATAAGGGTCCACTCCTGGAGGCAGAGAGTTCCAGCATCCAGGAAAGTGGAGGGGCGGAGCAAGAGCAGGAAGTTCCTGGGTTCCTTTCTTATAAGAAGGTCACGCCTCCAATTAGCATTATCAAACTGTGAACTGGTTGACAGGTTGGATTCTACCCATACATGTTCATAAACCATCAGTATCATATGAAATCATCTAACAACCACATCAGGTATGACAGGATAGGCATTTAGAGAAATGTAGAACAGCGTATTGGTGAAGAGAGTAACGTAGTGCTGAAAGTCATAAACTCTAAATGAATGGATTTTGTTCTTTACTTTGATTTCTTTATTTATTGGCAACTTGAGGCCTCAAGTGTCTTGTAAGTAAAATAGGCCTTATGATAATCAGATGAGATCATACAATTCACAAGCCCTTTATAAATTCCTAAATAAAGTATGATACTAAGGGTACGGCCTCAAGGGAGATCATATATCTTTTGAAATTGTTCTACTCTTTTTTTTTGTGGGGGGGCATCACTGCTCTCTGGTGGTGGGAGTAGGAGGCCCAGCCCCACTGCTGGAATTGAACCTCCATCCCAGTGGGCTGCAGTCCCGCGCACAACCACTACGCCACCGGGGCTCAGCCCTGTTCTACTCTTTTTGTAACAAAAATTATTTTAAATTGGAGTCTAGGTTAGATATCTAAAGTGTGCACTACCAGATGGAGTTGTAGTTTCAGAAGATGAAGATGAATAAGTATTTGGTGGGGAGATAAACAGATCTTTTCATCACTGTGTCTCTAGTTCCTAATCGAACACCTAGGTTTTAGTATGGATTTGCTAAGCATTTACAAAAAGAAAGAAGGGAGAGAAAGAGAGGGATGATAGAAGACCTATTGCATAAGCGACAAGACCTATTTGAGGCTGGAGATGGCAGAACCAAGGAACGAAGAAAGACCTAGGTTTGGAGAGGTGGATGGGGCCCCTATTTGATATGGTTTTGTGGGCTATGATAGGACATTCATATTTTATTCTAAGGCAATGAAACACCATTGGAGAGTTTCAAATGGGGAGTGTGGCAGTCATGCGCTTATGTTAATTTTATGATTGAAATGTAGCGGTGGAGTCTAGCCTGTTAATCTGGTGATAGCCATTGAGTACCCAATGAGGCTTCTATGTGGGCATGGCCTTCTCCTGAGACTTCTGGGAAATCTCGTGATATTTCCCTCATGAAGATAAGATGCTATCTTCCTAAGTTGTTGGGAGTTAGTCTCAGAGACGATGAATCACGGACAAGACAAGATGGCAGCATCCGAGAAGATGGAGGAGCCAGCGGAGAGACCACATGGTTTTGCCCTGATGGAGCCAGACCTTTGAAGCTGGGGAAGCCACATGGAGACCTCTGCCAGCAATGAGTTGCTTCTGCCATCACTGGATGCTGTTGATGGACCCTGAGCCTTGGAAGCGAGGAGCCATGTGGAGATTACTGCCAGTGCCGGGATTCTGCACCCACTGTCCTGTGACTTGGTGAGTCAGAAGGAGACTTTATAGACTGACTTTGGGCATATGGGTTAATATCGGACTTATGACTTTGAACTGGACTGTGCTCAATGTCCTGTTCCTCTTGTATATAAACGTTTCCCTTATATCTATATGCGTATCTATGAAATTTGTTCCTCTAGCCTATGTGGACTAACACAGGGAGTGACATAATTGAATTAATGATCTAAATGTTTCACCAGCTACTGGGTGGAGAATAAATTGAAGGAGGCCAGTATGGACCCCTTTTCCTGACTCTTGAGGTAAGAAAGGAAGCAGTTGCAATTTACATAATTTTAGTAGCTAGTAAAACAAATTTGTCAAGAGAATACCGCTATGTATATATTTTTCCTCTTAGAAGGAAATCTAAAAGAAGATGTACGATAGCATCCTTGTGCAAAGATATACAAGTAATACAACCTCTACATTTTTATCAAAGAACACACCACTATTCTTGTCACACCACTGATTCTTACGTTGGTTTTTGGTAAAAACACAGAGTCTACCTTTGAAGCATCTCTTCATTGAAGGTGTTGGGGATTGTGTGAGGACTGTAGAGAAATACTAAGGTCAGAGTCAAAGCCAATCCCCTGCCAAAGTCAATCAGCTTGATTTGCCTCTTGGTGATCCCAGGAGTCACAGAGCAGAAATGCTTCATAGGGTTTTCAGGGCTGTCCTCATGACAGATGCAGATCGCTAGGCTTTCTTCCATCGTGCCAGTGGGCAAGTTTGAACTTCCAACTTACAGGTTAGTAGTTAAGTGCAAACCTCTGACCTACCCGGCAACTTTGAGGGGGTCCACCTTATGTCATTTATCTCTCTCTTTTTTCTGTACCTACAAGCACTTTCCTTTTTCTGATCAGTGGATGATCAAATTTAAGTGTATTTCAATTTAACAAATATATCTCAAGACATTAGCTTTGTTTTCTACTTATTATTATTTACCATCCTTGTAATGTTATATTTTATTCCTTTGTTGTAGCCACTGGGTCACTGGGTATATTCATCTGATTAAGAGTCTTTTTCTGTTTTAAAAAATCATTTTACCGGGAGCTCATATAATTCTTATCACAATCCATACCTATATCCATCATGTGAAGCACATGTGTACATTTTTTGCCATCATTATCCAAACATTTTCTTTCTACGTGAGTCCTTGGTGTCAGTTCCTCATTGTTTTCCCTCCCTCACTCCCTCATGATAATTCATAAATTATTATTATTTCATGTCTTACACTGAACAATGTCTCCCTTCACCTACTTTTCTGTTGTCTATCCCACCCGGGAGGAGGTTATATGGAGAACATTGTGATCGGTTCCTCTTTCTCCCCCACTTTCCACTTTTCCACCTAGTATTGCTACTCTCATAATTGGTCCTGAGGGGTTTGTCAGTCCTGGATTCCCTCTGTTTCCAGCTCTTGTCTGTACCCATGTACATGCTCTAGTCTAGCCAGATTTGTAAGGTAAAATTGGAATCATGATAGTGGAGGCAGGTGGGGTGGGAGAGGAAGCAGTAAAGAAGTAGGGGAAAGTTGTATGTTTCATTGGTGCTATACTGCACCATCAATGACTCATCAATAACTTTCTGTATGGGAATGTCACATTGTCTACAGATGGACTTTGAGTCTCCATGTGAAGCACTCCCCCTCATTCACATTGATATGATTTTTTGTTCTGGGTCTTTGATGCCTGATCCCTGACCCCATCGACACCCCATGATCACACACACTGGTGTGCCTCTTCCATGTGGACTTTGTTGCCTCTCAGCTGGATGACTGCATGTTATCTTCAAGCATTTAGACCCCAGATGCTATATCTTTTGATAGCTGAGCACCATCAGCTTTCTTCACCACATTTGCTTATGCACCACTTTGTCTTTAGTAATCTTGTCAGAAAGCTAAGCATCACAGAATGTCAGGTTATTAGGACAAAGTGTTTTTGCATTGAGGGAGTACTTGAATAGAGGACCAATGTTCATCTGCTACCTTAATACTAGACCTATAAATAAATAGATGTATATAGATGTATATAGATCTATTTCCCTATTGTTTTAGATATTGTTTAGATATAAATATATTTACATATACATGCCTGTATTTAGACCTCTATAAATGCCTTTTGCTTTCTAGTTCTTTCCTTTATTTCATTTTACTTTCTTCTTATGCCAACCTACTTTCTCCTCATGTTCAACCTTCATTTGAGTTTTAGTAAGTCCTCTTGTCTACACTGCCCTGTTTTCTACTTATGTTTTAAGTTCATTTATTATTTCCTTTAGTTTTATTTTTCTAGTCATCCACTTTATTTCTAATTTTTTTAGTTCTACACTTTCAAAACCCTACAAAATACAACGCATTCCTATAGACTCTTCATTCAGGTTTCTCAAATATTAGGAAGGGATCATATTTGGTTTGCCATTCACTCTCCCTCTCTCAGCATATTATTTTATGAACAATTGGAGAGCAAGCTACCTTAATTTATCTTTATCTGGTTGTGCTTTTTGTTTTGAGGGGGTGTTCTAAATATCCTCTGGTACTCAGAGATTATGCGCATCTTTAATTTATAATATTCTTTTTAAAATTTCTAATCTGTTTTTTTAGATATGTAGATTTGTAGAATTTCTGGAAATAGTAATACATGTTTACAATGTGTATAGTTATGTTTTATCAAAGTTTTTTTAAATAATGAGATTTGGAGAATATGTGTTACTTGTTTCTGCCATGGAATTCTCTTTACCTGTTGACACAGGTAAATTCTATTCAATTTCTATGATTTCTACAATTAATTATTTGTCCAATAACTTATCTCCTGATAGTTCAATCTAACCATGGATACCTCTTACTCTATTTCGCCTTACATTTAGTCTCGTTTTCCTTGTATGCATTTCTGTTACTATATCATTTTGTTTGTACATATTAAATATTCATAGTCTTCCAATGTTGTTTTTAGGTTACTTGCTATTTAGTGTTCTTATTTTTTGTAACAAATAGTTTGGCTGCATTGTAGTAATTGCTACAGTAGATTGCAGGTAGATAAAACCACTTCTTAAATTCATATGCCATCTGTCTGCTAGTTTGTTGCATGTTAGGGCCTTGCATGGAAACTATGCTGCTTGTATTTCAAATACCACCAGAGTTATCCAAGGTGGATGAACCTCAGCGGGGCTTTCATGCTGGGCCATGTCACACAAGGAAGAAATGCATCAGCCAGTGATAACCCTATGAATCCCAGCAGAATATGGGATGATAGAACAACCAAACTTCCTGCCATTGAATCAGGCAGATGATAGAATACTGGGGAAAATAGCAGTAAGGGTTAGAAGGCACAGAATGGCCCCCAACAATGAACTTGAATGGACCGATGATCATGATGGGGAGGGGCTGTGGTCAGAATCAGACAATGTTTCATTATGCTGGTCATGGATGGAGCTGCCATGAATTGAAGCAGACCAGTGTCAAATCACATGTAGGCAAGCAGAGAAAAATTTTAGAAGAGACAGAAGGACATGATCATATCTCCTCGAAATGCCAAATTTCAAATGACTTCCATTGTGTTGACTTATTCCTCTCAGCAGCACGACCCCAGATTTCTGACAAGATGACAGAATAGGCTGATGAGCTATCCCAATATCGATGATCATCCTGGAAGCTCAAACTTCACAAGAAAGGATAAAGAAGTAGATAAAATACAGACCAGATGAAGAAACTGAATGAAGACAGCAAAGACGGAGACAAACATAACTGGATTCTCAACGGGCCTGCTATAACACGATCATTTTGAATTTTGCAAGCCGTGTTGCCATTGAGGTAGCGACTTGACTAGCTGGCCTCGTATGAAAGCATCAATGCAGCTGATGGCTGGTGGCCAGAAAGGTGTGATTTTCCTCTTATTTCCTACACACTTCCCGTGACCACAGTATGGCCAGGCCCACCCCACCCACCCAGTGACCAGTGACATCCCCCACTAAGTAACCTGGTTCAGATGCAAGGTACATGCCACCACTGAGTTTGGAGGCACATGCCCTATACCTCCACAGACCAGCAGAATATGCAATGCCAGACGGGGACACTCATCGCAGCCTCCTTCTGGGCGGGTGAGAACTCCTTCTGAGTCAAACTGTCTCAGCTCCTGGTGCTGCCTCTTAGCCTGCAGGAACACTCCCGGGTCCACTCTCTCCCTGGTTTTCTTGTCTTTCCATGTTTTTCATTCTTTGTCTTTTCTTTTGGTTTCTATCTTCATTGTAATTTTTTCCTTTCTTATTTTTCATAGTTTTTTCTCCTTCCCCCCTTCTACAACTTTTGCTTTTATTTATTTTGCTTTTTTTTTCATCCTATACTTTTCTTTGTTTCTCCAAATGTACCATTTTTCTTTTTCTTGGAATCTCTTGTTTTTCTTTTTTGGTACTGTAATTTTTTCACATTTTTTGGTACTGTAATTTTTTCTCTTCTATTTCCCCCTCTATTTTATCCTACAGAGAGAGACAGAGGAGCCATCCCCACACTGCCCTGTCACTTCTGCCTCATTGACATCTCCTTTCCCTGAGAAAGGCCTGCCATGCTCCTTTACCACTTGAGCCATGATAGGTAAGGGCCAGCACCAGTTCAACCTGACCTCAACTGCTTTACCCAAACAATGGTCAGAAAACTGTATTTATACTCCCACTCTCTATCCCACCCACCAAGTCAGAGATGGTGGGTGCCTAAAGGCTAGTACTAAGCTAGAGAACAGGGTAATACACCTGTCTCATTTACTTTGATATAGCAAAACAACATAAATTTAAAAACAAAACCCGAGTAACGCACACCAACATGCAAATGAAATGCATCACAAACATAATAGCACAACGTCTCAGACACCATTCACAGGAAGAAACAAGATAGACTGGCTCACACAAGTGTTCAAGATTCAAAGTCGTGAAACTTTTCTAAGAAATGTCACTAGAACTACCTGATAAAGAATCCAAAAGAATAACACTTAGGTAGTGCCTTCAGTGAATTGAGAAAGAGAACAAGGAGAACACAGACAAAATCAAGAAAAATACAAACAAAACTCTCGAGTAATTTGGGAAAATGACAAGAACATAGGAAAGTAAATTTAAAATTAGAAATCATTAAAAATATGGCAAATAGAAATCCAGATGACAATAGTATCGATATAATGAATTGGAAGGGTGAAAGAGTGAAATTTAATCAGTAGAAAACAAAATTTGTGAGATTGATGACAAATCTCTCAATATTGCTCTGTTAAAGGATTGGGGGGTGGGGGGGGAATCAAAAAAAGAACAAAGAAAGCAAAGCGTAAGAATTACATGAGATGCCGTCAAGAGAAATAACTTATATGTGCTTGGAATTTCAGAATAAAAAGAGACCAAGGAAGCACAGAGAAAGTTTTTTGAAGATTGTTCAGAATAAAGCTCCCTTAATGGCATGAAAGATGAGAAAAGTTATTCATTCAAAAAGTTGAATATGATAGACCCCAACCACAAGGAAAGAGTTCTGAAAGCATCTTGGAGGGAAGGGAGCTACTTACAAATGAGAACCAACATGAATACACTCTTGATTCTGCATCAGAAACCATGCCGGCAAGAAGGCCATGGGCTCACATGTATACAACTCAGAAGAAAAATGCCAACCAAGATTGATGTTCTGGCAAAATTGCCCCTCGTATGTACTGAGAAAATTAGGACATTTCTGGATATAGAGAAATTAAGGAACTTTGTAAAAAGCACGACGTATTTTACAAGAAATACCAAAGAAGTTTCTTTGGAGAGAAAATCAACAGCAGTAAATAAAAATTTGAGATAACCACAAATGACAATATCCCCCCAAAACCAACCTAGGTATAGAGGTATCTAAAGTAAAATAAATCTTTAAGAGGTAGCAATTTGTAAACAAGGACAACAATGATACATAAAGAAAGACTAGACATTGTGTTTACAGAATTGTAATATGGAGAAGAGGCCAAATGAGTTCAGGGTAAAATGGACTGTTAATAACCCTGAGCAGAAAAATTTAAAAATTTAGGTAACCTCAAATTTACAAACCTTCCCATCTGAATAAAATCATAGACAATCATAGAGATGTATGGGCAATGTAAAAGGCTATAGTAAACCATCTTTTATGAAGGACCAAACAACTAGAAAGGAACTCAACAAAGATAAAGAAAAACTGAATTGCACAATTATGTGAAAACACTACAAAGCATCTTCTCTGATCACAGTGCTTATAAATTTAGAAATCAACACTAGGAAGATAAAAACAGGGAAAAAATAAAATATATAGAAACTGAATAGTGCCCTACTTTAAAACTGCTGAGTAATAGGAGAACTTTAAAAAATTTCCTTGAATGAAATGATAATGGATACGGCAAAATCAGTACTCCGAAAGCAATTTATAGCAATACATGTGCACATCAAAAGAACAAATAAAAGAAAGGTCCAAAGTCAGTATCATAACCCCAAATCTCTAACAGATAGAAAAGGAGAGTCAAAACAAGCCTACAGTTACCAGAAAGCTTGGAAAGCAGGAAGGGTTGAATTCAAAGAGGAGTGGACATGGGAGCCCAGCAGAAGTAGGACAAATGATGATCTGTTGTTGGTATTGTAATAAATGAGATGAAATAAAACATATATGACATGTTGAGTGGAAAACTAATTGGTCCTGTGAACATTCACTCAAGTCACAATAAAAAGTTTGCTTTTCAAAGAAAAAAAAGAGTCTTGTTCCTTAAGAAGGGAGACATTTGTGCTGAGAACACGAATGGGAAAACCAGCCTCACAGGATGTGCTGTAATTGGAGCTGATGTAGACACGTCACCTGGCCCAAAAGACGAGACTTTCAATGATTGACAGAATTGCTTGATTCTCACAGCACCCGAAAAAAAGTGGGCATGGGGAGCCCCACTGGACAAGACAGGGAGACCAGGGCTTAGAGTAGTGTTATGAGTTGAATTGTGTCTACCCAAATAGGTGTTAGCATCTTAAGCACTAAGCCTATGAAATTAATCCTGCCTGTCAAAAAGAGAATTCTTTGCTAGGCTAGCAAGAAGCTGACAAACCCATGTCCTCACCCACTCACTGCCACGAGGCACTGCTGATTCATTGCAATCCCCTGTGGTTTCTGAGACTATCACTACACGGAGAAGAAAAGCCCAATCATCCCCCTGCGGGGGGGGGGGGGGGGGGGGCTGGGGCGGCGCTGCCGGTGGCTTCAAACTGGCAAGCATGTGGGTCACAGCTCAATACTTAACTACCACACCACCCGGGGTTTATCTACCAAACCTGTACAAAAACAGAAACAACCCCCAAACCGAGACACAAACCCACCGCCACCGAGTTGATTCTGACGTGGCATCCCAGAGGACGTCCTTGTGGAAAAGCAAGGGCCATGGGAGAATCATGGCCCACCCAAACGGAAGCACAACCTAACAGTCACAAGACCCACGGAGGCAACTGCCGGGAAACCAAACCATGCGTTGCATTTGGGCAAACCTGCCTCAAAGACCTCATTACGGAGTTACAAAGTTAAGGTGTTCGATTGAGGACTAAGGTGAGTCTGTCCCAAACTATGCTATTTCCCATGTGTGGGCAAGGACTAAGGAAGACCAAAGGAGAACTGATGCATTTGAATGAGGATGCCGGCAAGCATCTTACATAGACCATGCATCGACTACCTGAAGAACAAGCAAATCTGTCTTGGCAGAAGTCAGGATGGAGAAATTTCTTCTCCCACACTTGGTGCATCTTGTTAAGAGGGTGCAGACCAGGTATTTGGTGGAGCAGAAGGTCTGAGAAAAAGATGAGGAACCTCAGTCAGCCAATCCCCCCTCCTCCTCCCCAGCTATTGACACATTCAGGGAACCTGGTATTCCACTCCTTGGACTGTGTCCTTAATCCCACAGGAGAAAGTTTGTGGGTCTTGTCTTTTAATATTCCCACCAAGCATTTTGTTTTGTTTTTTGGTAAACAAGAAGGACCAGCTACCAAATGAAAACATGCCCTCATGTGCATCAAAATAGCATTCTTTATTCCCTCTCTGCACAGTGGACAGGGATCTATCCAGCATCTGTGCGTGAGCAGCGATGCCCAGTGCTCTCAGAATAACATTTTGGTTGCTCGCAGAAGACAGGCCTGGGCCTTGTATGTATCACTGAAAGACACTGAACAACATTATGTCTCCCAGACAATGCCCGGGTTGTGTGGAGACAGAAAAAGGCGTCGCGTGTTGGTGGGTTATTGCTTCTTGCCCCCAAACCGATTGGCCACCCTTGTCTGTTTTGTTCTGTGCAAGGAGTCTTTGGGCCCCTTGACTGAAGCTCTGTTCTCAAACGTTCATCATCAATTGCACGTTCTGTTTGCCCTGCCTTGGCTGCTGGGACCTGGGCCATGAGGATGCTGCAGAGTGGGGGGATGCAGATGTGTGTGTCGGGAAGGGTCAAAGTACTCCTGGGCATCTCTTCTTAATCTACACCACCGATTCTGAAAATCAATCCGTGATTGTACAGAGATTGCTCCCCAAATTGGCCCTAGTGAGGAGGGTGACCCTGACTCCCATTTAGTCAGAGGGATTAAATCATATGTACATGGACCTTGTGAGGAAATCAAAATAACACATATTATCAATAGGTAAAAGGGGGAGAACTCAGTGTAATGAGATTTCTAGAGAAATCACACATGACATGAAATGTCAAAATTTGTTTGATACATTTCATTTGTGGTGGGAAATGACTTTTTTTTTTTTGTTAGTTTGTTTTTGGGCATCACTGCCCTCTGGTGGTGGGAGTAGGAGGCCCAGCCTTTACTCCGTGGAGCCGGAATCGAACCTCCATCCCAGTGGGCCACAGTCCTGCGCACAACCACTACGCCACTAGGGCTCAGCCCATAAGCAGAGTTTTATGAAAACAGATTTAACTTTTCCTGATGACTCCTCAGTAGAAAAGTAAACCTTGTTCATATGAGACTTTTCCTGACTTCGTGATAGAGCATTTTCTTTTTTGTTTGTTTTTGTTTTTGTTTTTTGGCATCACTGCTCTCCAGTGGTGGGAGTAGGAGGCCCAGCCCCACTGCTGGAATTGAACCTCCGTCCCAGTGAGCCGCAGTCCCATGCACAACCACTACGCCACCGGGGCTCAGCCCAGATAGATCATTTTCAATGCCACCTCCTTTTATGCTCCCCTTTTTCATCATCAATCATTTCTTCTATAGTATCTTACAGGTTTTTTTTGTTTTTTTTTTTTGGCATCACTGCCTCTGGTGGTCGTGGGCGCTACCCAGTGCCGCTCCTGAGAGCTGTCGCTGGATTTGAACCGCCAAGCCCACAGGCTGCAGTCCCACACTCAACCACTTACGCCACCGGGGCTCAGCCCAGTATCTTATAGTTTGTATTTTTTTCCTACCAGTTTCTATTTTGAGGAGAAAACATGTCTTTTTCTGATGAAGCCCCCTTGATTGGATCCCATAACCAAGGACATAGAAACAGGAGCTCTGGACCAGGATACCCAGAAGCAGAGTGTTTATAGAGACTACCTGGACAGACCTGTGAAGGAATCATGACGGGCCACATCGTCCAGGGCACGGAGGCCAGCAGCTAAGTTACAGATGGGATGTGACATCTTGTAATGCTTGCTTCATGCTACTGACTGGTCCACCTCCCAGAGCGCTTGTTTCGTTCTAGAGAAGAGGATACATGTGTGGCCTAGCACAAGCAAAAAGACAGACGCCAATCAAGAGTGGGAGAACACAAAGAGATATTAACAATATAGTGCCATGAGGATAGGGGAAGGTGGGGGGGAGAATGGGAAAGTGAATAGTGACCCATAACACCCCACCCCCATCACCAGAAACATGGGTGAAGGGAGGAAGAGGGTAGTATAATATATGAAAATAATAATTTATCAAGGCTTCAAGGGGGGGTTGGTGGGGGCTGATACCAAGGACTCAAGTAGAAAAAAAATGTTTTGAAAACGATGATGGCAGCATATGTACAAATGTGTTTGACACATGGATGTATGGATGGATTGTGTAGTAAGAGCTATAAGAGTCCCCAATAATTTTTTTAATAACACAGATAATGTATCCAGAGAAAGATAAAAATTCTAACGTTGATTGTGATCGTGGTTGCCTTTGCCTTCTTGAGATGATTGAACAATGAATTATATATGTGGATGAAGTGCCAATAAAACAATCAATTTTTTAATATTAAAAAAGTTGATGGCAACATATGCACAAATGTGGTTGAGATAACTGATACATGAATTGTTGTAAGAGCTATAAAAGCCCCCAATAAAATGAGATGCATAAAGAAATAAAGTACCCTAGATAACTAGGAAAAAAAAAAACAAATAATATGGTGAGGTATATATCGACTGTTAATAGGTCCTTGGCCCTGCTGGTACCTAATGCCATGCAGACTGAAGTTAATAAGCATGAGTTGTTCTGTTCTCATTGCTTTTCACCAGGCCATGGACTCAGCTAACAGATCCCTGCCTGGTGCCAATGGTTTGTGCTCGACTACGGAGAGGGGAAGGTTGGGCGTTGGTTTCAAACCTCCCGAGCAGCAACACTGAAGAAAGGCCAAGAGATTGGCTTCCATAAAGAAGATCCTTGAACGAAGCACACTAGCTTGTGGAATCATGAGGTGTCAAAGGGATGAGATATCAGGCTTCAAGAACTCAAAAGCATAACATCGCATGCTCACTTTCCTGATATGATCGCTGAGGACAAATGTGTGCATAAGCAAATGTGGTGAAGAAAGCTGATGGTGCCCGGCTACCAAAAGATATAGCATCTGGGGTCTTAAAGGCTTGAGCAAACAAGCGGCCATTCAGCTCAGAAGCAACAAAGCCCGCACGGAAGAAGCACACCAACCTGTGTGATCATGAGGTGGTGAAGGGATCCGGTGTCAGGCATCAATGAGCTAAAATTATATTATTATTAATGAGGGGGAGTACAGATTGGGGACCCAAAGCCCATCAATAGGTGAGGTGACATCATTTTGCAGAGGGGTTACAAGGAGGAGATGAGCCAGTTAAGATACAGGGTAGGAGCTATGAAGTATGTAACCTTCCTCTAGTTCCCATGCTGCCTCCCACCCACTATCATGACCCCAATTCTACCACATAAATCCAGCTAGACCAGTGAAGTTGGAAATATGGGAAACTTAGGATAGATGATCCATCAAGACTAGTAATAGGAGTGGTAATATCAGGAGGGTGGAGGGATGGAGGAATAGAAAGGGAGAACCAACTTCAGGGATCTACACGTAGCCTCCTCTTTGGAACAGGGAAGTGAGTGTTGGGACACATTGTACAGTGTATGGGATGAAAAAAATAATTTGTAAATTACTAAGGGTTCAAGGGGAAGGGGGGGGAGGAAAGGTAATATAGGGAGCTGATAATGGGAGCCTGGAGGGAGGGAGAATG
>PVJH01037255.1:0-18085 GCA_004026705.1 Nesogale talazaci | reverse complement strand
ATAACAAAACATCAGAAGAAAGGAGATAGGGTGGCTAGACAGCCAGTGTGGGGAATTTTCCCATCAGGCAGCCACAGAGGCCCAAAGCAAGCTTCCCCAGGGGAAACCGACTCCTGCCAGAGTCTCTGGCCAGAGGGGAGACAGCCTGCTAATGCTGATGCCCACGCTGCTGTCTACGGAGTGCCAGTGCCACTGCGATTCATTTTCATTAATTTCCAATAAATTACAGCTTAGGCTTGAGCTCTTCCGGCTGAAGGTTGATTTCCTCCAGGAACTTGGGTTCATCAAGTCCGCTTTGGTGCAGCGCTCAGAAAGTTCTGGGTGGTATTAACTGCAACCTTTGGATCTTCCTCATGTCCTTTATGTAACGTGGTTTCTGTGGGATCTGCTGGGCATGCACTGGGCAGGACAGGGGAACCCTACCCTCCGCCCACTGAAGCCAGGCAGGGGCTCCCCACACAGAACCTTGACTACTCTTTACCTGGTGAGTGTGTGCTTGGATGTTTCACTGGATTAGTAAACACACACACACACACACACACACACACACACACACACAAGTTGGTTTTCCAGAACAGCCCTGCCCATTGCTGTGTTTCTTCTGCCTCGATCTGCACAGGCACACCGTGCTCCAAGAAACAGTGCGAACAGTATGGAGAATGCAGAGAGGTGGGACAGGCAATGGGATTGAAGGCTGTGGGGCGACCAGCTGGCCTCTCCTTTGCCTCAAGGGATGAGACAGCAGCAGATGGCTTTGCACTTTCACTACAGTGGCAATACTATTGGACAGACGCCTCTGACTTGTCCTTTTAAACGCATCCTAATGAAAACCAGTACCAGACGCTGTCCAGGAGTCACAGCACCCCTCCCACCCCTCACCCCCTACCTCCTGACCCCAAGATGTCCATTTGCCAACGCAGTTGGAAGAGACCAGAGTTGTCTGGCAAGCCATGCGGCTGGTGACCCAGGGCTGCTGCACCCACAAGGAGGCGATGATTTCTGGGGCTCGTGTTCAAGCCCATTGTTGCAGCAAATTTGGGGACATCTGAGAATGGGTATTTTGTGGCGGCCTCCGGCCAGATGTTCTCAGCTGAACCAGACAGGACATGACAAAACAATCCTGCCATCTTCTCCAGGATGCCATGGGCATGCCATCAGTGAGCCCCACCTTGCCCTCACTGACGCCATTTACCTGTTCATTCGTTCTCATGCCCGGACTCATTGCTCCTCAATATTGCGGAACATCCCCTCTATGAAAGGCCCAGCGCAAGCACAGGGGAGGCACCAGGGCACAGGCAGAATCTCGTAACCCCCATTCTGGGCCAGGGAGGGCTGCAGACAAACACTAAAACAAATAAAGCCTTTCGTGGGGTCTGTGGCATGTCCCAAGCCAGGAGGGCTGGGAGAGGTAGAGAAGAACCAGCCCTCTCTACAGGTCCGTGAAAGCAGACGACAAAACCTCGCAGCTGGAGGGGAAGGAAGCAGGGGCTGGAGCAGGGACGAGGCTCCCGCTGGGGTACAGCTTCGCATCCAACGGAAGCCCTTACGGCTGGACCACAGAGCAGCATCATGACATGCGCAGAAGAGACTGCTGTCAAGGATCTCACTTTGCCCAGATCCACCACCAATGCCCAGTCAGGACCTCTGATGATGACCTTGGACCAATATCTGCAGCAGAAGAAGCTGTAACATCTTCAAGACGTGAAGTAGTCACGTTATGGGGTAAGGTGCCCTGACCCAGGCAGGGCTATTTTCAGTCACCTCGTGAACGTGTACAAACTTGACTGTGGATGAGGAAGGCCACGGAAGAATGGATGCCTTTGGGCAGTGGTGTTGGCGAAGAAGACTGAACATGCCATGGACTGCCAGCAGGGCAAGCACGTCTGTCTGGGAAGAGGTGCCACCACCAAGCTCCTTAGAAGGTAGGATTCTGAGACTCCTCAAAGGATGTGTCTTCCTTTGGACTCACTCACCCTGGGAGAAAGACAGATGGACACAGCATCTCAAGCAGTCTGGCCATGAGGATGACTTGGGACTGGTGGCATTTCACCGTCTTCCACATGGGCTTGCTGTACATTGGAGGAGACTCGAAGGCAGCCCAGAGCACCAATGAACACAGGAGAGGGGTGGGGTACACTTCCAGCACCCGGTGCAGGAAGCCCTGTGTCAGGTAGTAGGAGCAGGCAGCGAATGAAGACTTAGCAAGGTCGTCATTGTACACTGGTCACATGGAAACAAAGAGGCCCAGTCCCCAAAGGAGAAGTCCGTAGTAAGCCGCTAGTGGAGCTGCACTCTCTGAAGACAGTTGTAGCCTTTTCCATGTAGCCAAAGGAATTCTGGATTGTAAGCCTCTTCAAGGCAACACCCATGTCGTGTTCATCCAAGAAACCACCTCCCCAGCTCAGAATTGAGGTCCGGCAGAGATCTGATGAGCAGTGATGGTGTGAGTTTGGTGAAACTAGGCATGCCAGCGAGATCCTGGCAAGTCCATCATTAGAACACCAGGTGGAATGAGGATCGTGGGCAGATGGCGTGTGGGTTTCTGAACTGTGGTAGGTGTTCAGGACTGATTCCAGAAGGGTTAACATTTCAATTCCTGACTCTGGGAGAACAGGGCACGGTAATTTAGACATGTTCCTCCGACAGTTGAAATACTTTAGTGAGAGAAAGGAATACTGTGGAAGACGGGTCTAGGTCAATGTACGAAAAAGTTTTGCGCTTCCACCCCATCTCTCTCGCTCTCTCTTTTCTAAGTCATCTCTTTGGAGTTCAACACATTTTTCCAATAAGCCAGTTTTCCATGGCATTAGGGTTCTCAGTCAAACCCTCAAAGACCCATTAAGTTGTCTTGAGACTCAGCTACCAAGTGTCACAAATTGTCATCACCACATTCTGATGGGGATGATCCTTCTGAGTTCTGCCCCTATGGGACAGGGTAGAACTGTCCCTGTGGACTTAAGAAACTGTAACTCTGCATAGAAGTAGAAGTCCCATCTTCCTCCTGGGGAGTGACTGGCAGTTTCGAACTGCTGACCTTGAGGTCAATGCCTTACCCACTGCATACCACCAAGGCTCACTGGTTGAAGTTCTCTCAGTGCAGAATGCTCACCCCACTTAAACAGTCTGAGTGATGATGAACCTTAACTCCTGTATCCCCGACTGAAAGGTTGTGGGTTCAAATCCACCCAGAGGTGCCCCAGAAGAGAGCTCTAAGGACTGGCTCTGAAAGGCTGACTGCCTCAAAAACCTGAGAGCCCAGGTGTGCTCTGCCCACCTGGGGTGGCCAGGAGTCAGGATCCACTCGAGGACAACCAGCGGTCCTAGCAGCAGACCCCACAGAAGCAGGGGAGAAGAGCCACACACAGCTCTGGGGTGAGTCTGGGGCTGCTGGTACCTAGTGTTCCTCAAAACACAGTGCCCCACCTACCACCCCAAAGCTAGCTTCACCTGTCAGGATCCCAGGTCTCCAAAGAGCAAACACTGTCAGTCTAAGATGAGAAGTCTCTGTCTACATACATACCACCTTCCTCGGGTTGATGCCAACTTACAGCGCCCCTACAGGACTAGGTGGAACTGCCCCGTATGGATTTCTGAATCCCTGACTCTTTACAGAAGCTGAAAGCCTCTTCTTAATCCTGAGGAACAGCTCTGGGTTTCAAACTGCTAGCTGCCCAGAGTGTAACCTGAAAATTCTGTTGCTGCCCAAAGAGAGGCTCCCATAGGCCACGGGGAACCAGTCCGGGAAACTCAAAGCCCACTGCTATTGTGTGGCCCAGGGGCACCCTTGGAGTTGGCTAGGAGAATTGATTTCAGATGCTTTTAAACCAACTTGGCTCAGACGGACCCTGCACCCTGCATTTGGCAGCCTCTGTACTTTGGACGCAGTTGGGTTCCATGACTGTTAGTGGGGGAAGCATCTCATCACCATTCAGTTTTGCTGCTGAAGAGATTGATACAGGAAATTTCCAGGGCAGGTCCCCGCAAAGCCCTGGTGCAGACTTAGAATTAGCAACGGGCCAACAGGACAGCTGTAGGGGGGTGGAGGGTGTTTCCTCAAACACAGGAGGGGTCACTCAAAACAGCTGACTTGGACGACTTGCTGAAATTTCATCTCTCCCGGCAATCGTGGTGATACCGCTTTATGCCTCAAATTAATATCGCTCTGAGACTATTAAGTGAAAGAGCCCTTTAAGACGCTGACATAATGGAGAGCTTAGTGATCAAGAAGGGACAGTGGGAGCCCGAACCTGGGTTGGAATGTGGAAGAAAAAGCGATTTTGGCACCCAGTTGAGAGCTGAAGGAACAAGAGAGATCAAAATTAAGGGCATAAATTAAGCAGCTGCATTGCATTACCATGGAGAGCAAAGCCCGCCTCCTGCACATCGGCAGCAACCACAGGCCTGGCAGAGGCCCCGGCACACGGCAGCAGGACACAGCGGGCACTGCTGCCACTCACTGGACCATCTCAAGGCCCCACGCCCCAAAGACCACGCTAAAGGGAACCCCCCCACCCCCACCAATGTACACCCAATTGCTATTTTTCCTGAGGCAGAAGCTCTGACCTTGCAGGAAACTCCCAGGCCTCTTTCAAGGGGCAGTGGAGAACCAGGGACCACAGAGTCCCCCCTGCAAGCAGTGTCCATGCAGAGATGGGGGGGCTGCATGCCAGGGTGCTGCCTTGGTTTCTGCAGGCAAATCCCCCGGGGTCCCCTGTCCTAGCCCACCCTGGACTGTTTGGGGAGAATTCCCAACAGAGACGGTCTGACTCAGGGAAGACTCTGGGTGGAGGTGGATCTATGACACATGACACACCCCTCTCCATTAGGGAGCCACTCTCGGGCAAGGAAGGGTGGTTTACCCCTAGCCCAGAATGCCCCCCAGTGATGAACTCCCATCATCCCAGGTGCCTACAGACTCACCCACTTGGTTCTGTCAAATCGCGTGAAAGAAGCATATGTATTTTTTCTCCCTTTCTGACCTTTGAACTCATTTGAATGAGTGTGCCCCAACACACACACACACACACACACACACACACACACACACACACACACACACCCCTTGTGTCACTAGTCTTCAGTTCCAGCTTCAAGGAGATGCTGGCAACAGGGTCTAGGGAAAGGACAGTTTCCTGGCACCTTGCTCTGGCACTGTCCTATACACCTTCCTGCCACCTAGGGCCACGTTACCGTAGCTCCCCCTGGGATGCCTTCCAGAAAGCAAGGCCGGCTGCCCCCGTCCAACTGCCCCTGGGGACCCCAGGCCTCACTGGGGTGCAGCTCCAAGACCCAAGTCAGTGGGCCACTTTGCTTCCTGTAGCATGTTTTTAAAGGTTTATATTGCGAGTTGGGTGAAGGCTGGGAGCGCCCCCCGCCCCCCCCCCGCCCACCTTCTTCTCCCGCAGTCCCCTGTGATGCGCCTCTGCTTGCCTCTCATCCACCAGTTCCCAAACTGATGAAGCCTCTTTTCAGGACCAAATAACGGCTGGGCGCCCTCCCCCTGGCAATTAGAGACTTGTTCTCTTGGGTTCTTCTGAGTCAGCACGGACCAGACGGCAACAGGTCATTAGGGGTGGGGTGGGGCACCACTCTAATGTTACAAAGGTACATGTCTATGTTCTTAAATGTTTTTTTTATGGTGGAAAAATGCGTCACACAACATTCCCCAACACGGGGTTCTCGCTGGGTTCCTCCTCAGGCAGCCTTTAGTGCATCTTCTTCCAGATCATTCCACCCCCATCCGCAGGAACACAGTGGCCCCTAAGCAAATATTCACCCCTCATCCTGCCAGCCCTCCTGACCGATGGTAGTCTTGCTTGTCTCTGCTCTGAGTGGCACCCCATGCAGCATGGTGGCCTCACAGCCCCTCTGTGTTGTGGTGCGTGGGGTTGCCATGCCCCTGGGAAGCTGGGTCACAGGAGTGTATACCTCACGGCGTGTATCCATTCTGATGCAATGGTTTTACTATATTCTGGAATGTTCTGCAACGGCAGGCAAAAGCTAAGAACCTGCTCCCCTAAGAGCAGAAGGGCTAATCCTTGCTGAGCTAATCCCAGGGGTCGTAGGCCCCTATGCAAGGGAGGTCCCGATGACTGCTCGCCATGTCAGTGCCGGAACTGGACTTCCCTATCATCATCCATCCATCACAACTGGCATGATCCCTCAAAGTGGAGAGAGAGGCCTTTTGAAGAGCCTCGGTGTGGTACCAAGTGGAACCTGAGACGGACTGCAGCACTGGACACCACCAGAACTGCCAGTCAAAGCAGTTTCTCCAGATCCCGCGGTTGGAACGGAGCCCCAGCAGCAGCTCCACTCCCCCGAGGGCTTGCACAGACCCCCTGCCCTTTTTGGAATTTCACCTCCTCCTGTGTGTTAGAGGAGAGGGTGGCAGAGTGGTTAAGAGGTGGCTGCAATCTGCAAGGTGAGCAGTCCGAACCCACCATCTGCTCTACACCCCAAAGAGAGCCGTTTCTCCTCCGGTGAAGAGCACACAGGTGTGCTTCTACCCTGTCTTCCAGAGTCACTATGCATTGGCATCCATTCAATGGCAGTGAGTCTGGTTTCTTTCCTACAAGTGAGAGTCCAGGACTGGTCTGCTTGAACTTTCGGGAAAGCTTGTCTTGGCCAGGGACACTCTGAAGAGCGTCAAATGAGGACATGCTCAAAGGAGGCCCCAAGGCTAGAACTGTGTGATCTGGGAACAAAGAGGAAAACTAAAAGGGCTGAAGAGTCCCATGGCTGGCGTTGTCCTTGGGTCTGAATGCTCTGTGCACTAAGAACTGTGTCTCAGGCCAAGAAACGCAGAAGAACTGAGTAAGGGTGATTGTGCTGTTGATAGCAGGTGCTACAAGGAAAAATGCACTGAAAACAATCCATATTTACAACAAAAATTATCATCAGACTCCATCAGGGTTTGTTGTGGGGTAAAAGACCGGAGTCTACAGTTCTCGTTTTCTTCCTGTCGCCCATGGGCACTCTCAGATTTCATGGGTCTGTGGGCACGGATGTCAGGTGCTGTCAGGCAGATTCTGACTTTCAGCCGCTCCACGCACAGCACAAGGAAATCCTGCCCACTCCAAACCACCCCTTCACCTGTTAGGTTTCAGCCCATTGCTGCAGCCACGTGGCCAACGCACCTCCTTTGCCATCTCCTTGGACTTCACACGGGAAGCACAAAGACAAACCCTGCAAATGTCCTTAAGTCGATACTTACTGACACTCAGAGGGGGCTTAGCAGCATTTTAGACCTCGGGTTGTAACCCTTTCTCAGGCGGGGGATCCTCAAAGCAGACGGAAAGTTTGACAAACAGAGCCGAGTCACTGGACAGACAAAACACCTGCCTTCTTGTCAGGACTTACTTCTCCCAAAGCTTTTTTACCTGGGGACCTCATCTCTGTCTCCTGCAAGCCTGTCACCTCCCAAAGACCTCCGTGGCTCTGCCTTCTGCTCCTAGTGACCCAAAGACTTGGGCCGGTGGGTTGCTCTTGGTATCAATGGCCAAGGAGGGGAAGGGTCATTCCAAGACTGGCTTTGTGCCTTGGCTCCAAGGTGAGGAAAAATATCTACAGCTATATGCATTTGTGTAGGGGAAATTCCAAAAGAGGACTTTGTGAACACACTCAGAGGCTGCAAAACAATTATTAATGGGACCATAAAACAATTGGTGAAGCTATAGCCCACAGCCCAGGAGCTCCAAGGGCAATTAGGCGGATACCCAGCGCAATGAGCACACGGGACGACGGGCTTTAAAACCTGTCACAGAGGATGCCCTCCTCCTTCTTGAAATTCTACCCAGCAAACCCTGATTGGCAGGAGCTGGTAGAGGCCGCCGGTGACTTACCCACACGGCACAAGGTCAACCCTTCAAATCGGGCCCGCCAATTAATCTCTCACTGACCTCAATTTTCTATAGACCACGTTGACGGGCTCCACACACGTGCCTGGCTTTGCTTCCAACAGGCCCGGGAGACGGGCTTTGCAAACTGCAGTGCCACGCTGGGACGCATCCTCGCTCCAGGTCCACGGTGAGGACAGCATCTCCGAACAAACCACCAGCTCACCGTGACCCTCAGGACCGAGCAGAACTCACCCGAGACTGTGCACCTCAGGGCAGAAAGCTCATCTTTCTCCCCTGCAGCGACGGACCCAGCAGGGAGCAGCGCCGCACACAGCCCAGGAGGCCACCAGCATCCTCCAGATGCTCCTCGGAGCCAGAGTGCACACTGCCCTCTGTGCTCTGAAAGAAGACCCCAAAATGAACCATCAGAAATGCCTCCCTGGGCCCCCCATGTCTTCCCCATGCCTAAACCTTGGGAGCTTGGATTTAACCCCCCCACGTGGGCAAGAGTATTTTACAAGGAGGCTTTAAAGAAGTGTTATGTGTCCGTTCCCGTTTCCCATGAGTCCTCATGGTGCCCACGAATGTCCTCCCTGCCCTGCTGGCTCGTCCCCCCGATGCATGACTGGCAGAGAGCGGTGGCGGCAGACTGGAACCCACATTCAACACCTCCACGCCAGTCCCGGAGCCCGCGCACTCAGATTGCATGGGAGAAGGCGGCCTGGGTCAGGGGGAGCTGTGGGCTACGTGCTAGCAGAATAAAGGGAATGGAGGAAGATGTTTCACATAGTAGATGTGGGGATGGAGAGCTCAGGGTCTGGCCTGACAGAGACATGGAGCAGGCTTGACACACCAGGAGTCTGGGCGGAAAGGTCAGATAGAGGGGACATCAGGCTCATGAAGAAGCGAGGGCTAGGAGAGACAAAGGACCGTGTCTGGAGAAGACAAGGGGAGAGCACGACTTGCAGGTTCCCCATGGCCCCCCTGTGGGGGCACACCCAGAGGAGGAGGCGCAGGCTGTGTGGGGGGGCTTCCACATGGGTGCAGGGATCCCAAGAGCCTCGCTCCTGCTCAAGTAAGGTGGTCAGAGGCGACGCAGAGAAAGGAGCTGGTCACCGGCAGGTTGGACAAACAGACTGCACAGGAATCACAGGTCAAGGCTCACTGACCAGAGCTCACAGGGCAATCTCGTCACCGAGCAGGAAAGGTCGTTTCATGTGTCTAATGGGGATATACCAGAAACATCACTGGCAAACACAAGGACCTTCTGTTAAAACCAATTGCACATGCGTGAGATGCAGACACAGTGAGGGGGGCGAGGGAAACGCTGGCCATCAGTGTTGACAGACCCCTTCAGTGACCACTCCATGAGCTGGCCATAAGTGCCCCCCAGGCGTGTGCGCCCACTAGGATGGAAGTCCTTCTCGCATCACACAGCGGCCCCCCTGCAAGCAAAGCCTTCTTCTTGGGGAGAGACAGGCGTGTAAAGGTACCAGAGTGGAAATGGGGTATCAGACCAGGTGGGGGACAGGGAATGCTACGAAGATGAAGACCACCCCCACACCTTCTGGATTCTCGAGACGTCGGGGGATGGGAGCATTTCAAGAGCACTCAGACTCCGTGAGGAAAACCCCCTGCCCATGTCGTACCTTTCAGCTTGTAAAGGGACACACTTCGCTCTCAAGCAGACCCTGAGAGGATTCCTGTAGGCCGAGTCTTCTCCTCTTCCCCTCTCTCCAGACATCCCCCCAAGTCCTGTCTGCTCTCAGGGGGTGATCAGGACTCCTCACATCAACAGAGGCAGAGCGAGGGGGTGGGAGGCCTCTGAAAGGGCAGCGAGAGACACTCGCGCAGGGTCAGCACACGGGCTGTGGACGCTTATACCTGAGCGGCTGGGTATTCCCCAACTGGGAGGCAAAGCCAAAGGCAGGCATCCAGGTCACATCCCACAGCACCCACTAGGATCCCACTTCTCAGGGTTTTCAAACGGTTTACAACTGGGAAAGACACCCACGGCCTAACGTCCAGGGGCCCCAGCAGCACAGTGGGGAAGCGGGTGGCTACCAACTGGAAGGTGGGCAGCTAAAACCCACCAACAGCTCGGTGGGGGAAACTCCAGGCAATTGGCTGCTGTGAGGATCTACAGCCTTGGAAATGCTCAGTCCCGTGTACAGGGACTTACAGGGCCAACACTGACTTGAAGGCCAGGGGACTGGCCCTCGTGGTGGGTGGGACACGGCCAGGGCACTCGGCGCTGCGACCCCCGCAGGCACGGAGCAGGCCGGCCCTCCAGGCAGTGTGCGTGTGGTTGGTTTTCCCTGCATGTTTCTTTGAACCTCCATCAACAGAGAGCTGTGCAGAAACATCCCCAAGTCCCTCTGCTTATAACAAAATCAGATTATTTACTTCATCCAGGAGCTTATGTTCATATTCTAAATTTAATTTAAATATCATCTTAGCTGGAGAGGCAGCGTCAGTTGTCTACTCAAAAAAAAGGAGGAGAGAGGGGGCCAAGTGGGAAGCGGGAGAGAGTCCACGTCCCTGACCCAGGAGGCAGTCAAGCAAGCAGCCTCAGGAATGCTCTGACCCGTGTCCCCTTCAGAAAAGAGTCCCACAGGGCAGCAGTAAGTGCTGGCCTGCTAGCTAATGGTGGGTGGTCTGATCCCACCACCTACTTGCTCCCAGGGCGAAGGAACTAGCAGTCTGCTTCTGTGAAAAGGGACAAAAGGGACCTGGGCGGGGCGGGGAGGGGGGCGGAGGGAGAGCACTGCCCTGCCCTGCAGGGTCACTGTGAGTCAGAATGCACGGCACGGCACAGGGACGGTTTGGATTTGGGTTGGGGCACTAGGTGGAGTGCTGGTTATGCCGTGGGCTGCTAACGTCAAGGTCAGCTGTTGGAAACCACCGGACACTGCATGGGAGAAAGATGGGGCTTTCTGCTGTCAGATAGAGTGACTGTCTGAAAGCCACAGGGGGGCAGTTCTACGCTGCCCTCCAGAGTCAACGCGGTGGCCGTGTGCCTTTGTTTCTCCGTGGGAAAGGCCGCGGGCACCCCTGGTAATGCTCTCCTGTTCTTATCTTGTAGGCTTTCCTATCGGACGGGGCAAGACACAGCTAACTGTGACACATGCAGGAACAGTGCCTGCATTATCTATAGGTAGGTGTGCCTCCCCTCTCCCCCCCCGGGTTGGTGATGACTGAGGAATGGCACTGACCGCCACCTGAGCCCTGGTGGAGCCCCGCAGGGACGAGCCGCTCCGACGCCAGGGGAGGTCCTTTCCTGGGCAGCTTCCTCAGTTCCCTGTAAACACTGCATCTCAGGTAGGTTTCCACCTGAGGAGGAGCGCTTTCCCGCCTTCTCTGGCCGATGCCGGGGGTGGTTTCCAAGACGGGCTCCCTCGGGCGGCACAGCATGTTGTGCAGAGAGTAGAGGCGCAGGCCCTTCGAGGGTAGGGGTCCGAAGCTTGAAGCCACCCGCAGGGGCTAGCAAGGCCGTCCCCGGGTCCCAGCTGCTCACCCCACACAGGCCAGCTCATGCGGGGCATTCCCATAGATTCCAGCCCTGAGGTCCCTTGGGGCAGGAGCCCCTCTGCCCAGAGCCCCAAACCTGAGCTTCATAGCTGACTACCATGGTTTTTATGATTATTTATTTTGAAGTTTGTTTCTGTTAGTGACAAGGAGAACGGGCAGAGACCTTCCCCTCTGCAGAAGCCACGCTGGGCTTTGCTTAAGCATCCCGGCCAACCTCCTGGCTTCCTCACCCCTGGGAGTTCCTGAAACAAAAAGTGGATGAAGTGAGAGTGTGGAAGTGAAGCCTGAGGGAGACGACTCCCCACAGCTTTTCCCAAACTAATCACACGACAGCTGGAGCCCTGGAGGCCCTCGGGAAACAGGGGTTAAAGAGTCCCACCCCCTCTGTCCCCCCAAAGCACTTCTATAAAGATCTCCAGTGCTGGCAGCATCGAGTCTCTGCAAGAGGAAGCCTGGGTGGGGAGAAAACAAAGAGATTCGGTGTCTCTGACACAGGTTGTCCCCGATGGTTAGGGGGGCGTCCCTCGCATATGCCATTGCTCCCCTGGGAGCCACAAACAATGTTGCCATGCATGACTCCATGCTAGCATTCTCATTTGAACCCCCAAGCGCTATGTAAAGATTGGAATGATAAGGACACTTTTTACAGAGTGACTTTCCCCCCTTGGGTTGCTAACCTCAACCTCAGCAGTTCAAAACCCCCAGCCTCTCTGAGGGAGAAAGATGAGGCCTCCTACTGCCTTAAAGAGTCACAGTCTCAGAAACTCCCAGGGGCCGTTCAATCCCATCCTATAGGGTCCCTATGGGTTTGGATCGACTTGATGACGCTGAGTTTGGCTTTTCTTGAAAAAAAAAAAAAATCCAAAATGAAGCATTCGACTAAAGTCAGCATTTAAGCTGACGCATCTGAATTAGGGGGCTTCCCACGAGTCACATCGAGGGAGGCCACCCCTTGCCAGAGGCATGGTGATGGAGGGCAGACTGCACACAGGGTGGGGCACCTCAGAAGGGCTCCAGGTTCCTTTAGCGTGAACTTGGCTCAGCTTTGAGCACAGGATGCCCCATTCCCACCTGGCTGTCTCCACAAGCTCTCAGCTGGGGGCCAACTTGGCCTCCCTGCAGCATCAGACTCCCTGGCGGCAAGTTCAGAGGTTTGAACCAGCCGCTCCAAAGGTGAATGGCGGGGCTTTCGACGCCTGCAAAGAGTTACAGTTTTAGAAACTGACAGGGCAAGTTCTATCCTGCTGTGTCGGGTCTTCAGGAACTAGCATCCACTTGCCGTCAGTGAGTTTGGTTTGGGGTTTATGGCAACCCCAGTGGTGCAGTGTTTGGGCGCTGGGTGGCGAATCGACAGGTGGGCAGGTGGAATCCACAAGACACTTTAAGGGCGGAAGATGTGCCAGTCTGTGTCTGCATCAATGGCAGCTTGACAAACCCTATGGGGAGGGGCGGGGGCAGGGGCAGGGGCAGGGCCCGCCCTCTCCTACGGGGTGTTGTGGATCAGCACACACTCCAAGGATTTGGGTCCAGGCTGGAGATAACCTTGGTCGGTCCAGCTGGGGAGCTGCCCCGGCACCTAGCAGTTAGAGGTCAGGGACACGCGCTGCTCAACACGTAGACTGAGAGGACTCACCCAGGCTGGAGTGCTGACTGCAGGGCGGCGGTGGACTCCTTTTGCTCTGAATGCCATAAAACGAGGCCGGGCAGTGGTCACTGGCACAGAGTGGGAGTCCTCTGAGTGGTGTCGGAGAGGGTAAGAGCGAGAAGGGTGTGTCGGGAAGCTCACGCCCAGGTCAAGGCAAAGGTCAAGCCATTGACAAATTAACCAGAGGGTATCATCACAAAAAATAGCCACCGCCCTGAAAATTCTGGTGTTGACTCAACCCGTGCAAATCGCCATCTGGCGCTGACATGACGTGATGTGGAGCTGAGCGGGAGTGTGGCGTGGGATGCTGGAATGACCCCAGAGGACGGCAAAATCAGACCTGGGCTTCTGGCCTGAAATGCAAACATTTGTGATTGCCGGAAAGGAAGGGGGCGCACTGAGTAATCCCTGTCCCGAAAACGGGGCAGTAGGCAGCATACGTTTGGGAACCTGAGATTGAGAGCGCTGCCCTTTTCTACAAGGGGTTTGCCTGTCTCCTCTGGTAGGCTCCCTGGAGCACCTGCTGCCCCATCTTGAATGTGGACAGGGGTCTTGTGAAGACGGGAACCGGTAGCATGCGCCCTGTTTCACGCCCACTGCCCTGGGGCCGGTTTCAATGCCCATGGACCTGAGTCGACAGAACCACCCCTGAGAGTTTCTGAGAGGGAACCTCTCTCTCCTGAGGTGTGGCGGGTTCACTGGAAGGACCGAGGCCGCCGTGACCAGCCCGGCACTTGCCCCGCTGGGGCAAGTCAGCCCCAGAAACAGCACTCATTGGGGCCCCAGCAGTGTCTCTCTGGTGCACTGCTATCTCACAGACCACACCCCCTTTCGGTGACAAATACAGATGACCAGACGAGTCTGGGGACAAGAGCACCATCCTCTGGGTAAGCTCACAGACCCATGAGTGGACGGCAAACACAGAGAGCCCCATCCACCAGCTCCCAGAGGACAGAGACCAGGGAGTGGGTCCGCACACAACTCCCGGCATTGACAGCGCCTGACATCGGGATTTCAAGGCTGCTCTCGTGATAGGATCAAATGCTCTATGCCTGAGCCTTCCAGCATCTCCTCAGGAGAAAGGTTGGGCGATCTGCCCCTTGGACTCGTCACCCCGGAACCCCATGTGCCTGAGAAAAGGAGGGGGTTGGAGTAAGAGGGGCATCCTCAACAGATGGCTCAGTCCTCCAAAGGTCACAGGGGCCAAGGGCTTCCTTAAGAGCAGGGCCCTTTGGTGTCACAGCCCCCACAAGCCACTCTGCCTGTGACCGTGGGCACGTAGAGGGACTAGAGGGGCCTTGCAGGCACTCAAGGCTGGGTTGACTTGAGTCCAATGCTGCCCTCCGTCATGGAAGCTCACACACTTCCTCTTCAAAGAATGTGCCATGGAGAAGGGGAAATTGTAGGCTGAAGGCCTGAGGCCCCGCCTGTGCTGCAGAGTCTGTCTCCTGCTCTTGGGTGGTCAGGTACCAGGGTCTCCATCCGAGGATGCAGGAAGGACTGCCCACAGCACGCACACGCGCACACACACACACACACACACACACACACCCTGCAGGTCCCTTCCTCTGAGCGCCCCAAGAGAAGATGAAAGTGGGCTCAGAGCTGGAGCCCATGAGAACCCAAGGTCCTCCCAGCTACCACTGTCTGCCTGTTGTCAACTAGTTTGTTGCCAACTGGCACCATCATGACCCACACTTGTCTCTTTTCAAAACCCAGGAGCTTGGGCTGTTCACGGCACAGCCAGCTCTTAGAAATCACCAGCCACCGAGAGAGAGAGAGAGAGAGAGAGAGAGAGACCTTCTGTTCCTACAAAGTCTCAGAAACCCACAGTGGCAGCCCTGCTCTGCCCTAAACACTTGCTCTGAGTGCATCCACGTGATGGCGCTGAGTTAGGCTTGGGCGTGTGAAACCCCACAGCTCTCTCCACAGAGAAGAAGCACCACCAAGGCTCCAGTGCCTCCTGGCCCCGCGAGGTGAAGGGGCTGGGTGGGTACGGCCTGACTTGTCTGGAGGGTTCTCCGAGCCCTGCTGGCACAGAGCCGGACCGCGGTGTGGGGACAGTGGTGCGTATTTCTTCACAGCCATCTTTCCATGGAACTACGCAAGGCTTGGGAGGAGGCAGGACAAGTGTAGAAGCAATTCCAGCACATGAAACAAGCCAGTGACTGCATTTGCATCAGGAGCAAGAGACAGCCCACTCTTGGGAAGCCTCCTCCCTCCACAGCTCGTGGCTCTCAGGCCACAGACTTTTAGTGGCACCGAGCTTCTGTCCCTCCTCTCTTTTTTGGCCTCTGCCTTTGAGTCTCCACCCTGGGCATCGGTGAAGCCCTGTGCAGGGCTCAATTTACAGAGGCCACTTTTCAGAAGCAGGTCACCAGACCTTGCTTCCTGGGCACCTCCAGGTAGGCTGTCACCATCAGCCTACGAACAGGCCAGCGCTTCACCGGGGGAGTCAACCAGGCACCCCCTCTCTTGGGCAGGGCGTCCAGGGAATCACAGATGCCGTGGGATCGCCCTGCACCATCAGTTTAGTCCCTTCGGGCTCCGGAGTCCCAGGAGCCTGTAATTTACAATTAGGAAGGAAATGGGCCTGAGCGAGGCAGCTGACGGCGTCACGGGGCAGGGAGGATGCGTGTCGGGTCACAGAGATGGCCTTCCGGCATCTGGATGTGATTTCAGTGGCCCCTGACAACCCTCCCTCACGCCAGAGACCCCGAGGACCAAACAAGCATTCTGATCACTGGGAGTTGAGAAGGGGTTGACACCAATCATCCCCCCGTGCCCCCCACCTGCCTCCCTGCTTCTATTTTCCTTTTTCCCTCAAGACGGCATTTCTTCAATTGTCAGGCAGCCAGGTGGGGGATTCTAATCTAAGATTCTCCCAGCATGAAAGGAGATGAACAGGCACTCGAGTTTTCCCTTTCTTTGGGGAAACATGGTTGTTTGCTGTTTCTACTGAGCACCCAGCCCCAGGCCCTGTCAGAAGATGCTGTAATGAGTGATGATCTTGGGGGTTGGGAGAAGGTGCCAAGGATAAATGACTGATGGTGATCTCTGCAGCTGACAGTGGACACTGTTAGAGTCCAGTCCCTCCAGGTCATTCTTTGGGGGGTGGGGGGGGGTGGGAGGGATAAATCACCCAACAGATGATCCATCTTTCAGTTTGAACTCTGAGAGGAGCTGAGAGACTCACCCCTGCAGGCCTGTGGCCACCCTTCTCCCCGAGGGGGGGTCTAGGGGTATGATCAGACAGCCCTGCGTGTTCCTATGAAAATAGCATGGGCCAACCTCGCCACAAAGGTTCTGGGAGAATGCGAGCCAGGGTTGAAAATCGTGACTCCCGCTGATCCAGAGCTAAATGGGCATCTTCGGCAGGGCTGAAGCGAGGTGGGAGCCAGCTGCAAGACATGAAAGGAGTGTTGTTGGGGGGGTGGGGGGGGGGGCGCGGGTACTGAGACTCACTTCATTTCTGCGTCACCAAGGCCGACCAGAGCTGGCCGCCGCAGACACTCCTGAGTGTGGGATGGACACAGGGCTGACCTAGGGACCCTAACCCGTGAGGAGACCATGTGTCCCCAGCTGGCTGCCACCAACGCTTTGGGGGAGTCTGCCAAGTGCCTCCTGGCAGTCTTCCTCATCACACAGGCAGCTTGACGCAGTACCTAGGGCTCTCCTTCTGCTCGGGGGTGATGGGTCTACCCAGGGCCTCCCAGGAGGCTCGCCCCTTACCCTACGCGCCTGGGCCAAGGGTAACGGGAGGGAGATGCTGGAGAGGAGCCGGCCAGGCACACGGACAGCCACGTCACAGCCAGGGAAGGTGGGAGGGAGGGCAGATGGGTGTGGGTGGATGGATAGAGGGGAGGGAGGGGGGAGGGAGAGAGGGAGGAAGGAAGTAGAATAGAAGGAAGGGAGAGTGGGGAGAAAGAGGAGAGGAAGGAAGAAGGGTGGGTGGATGGGAGGGAGGGAGAGGCAGTGTGCGTGGAAGGGAGGAAGGCTGTTGGCTGATCAGCTGGGATGCTCTTCCCACCAGAAGAGCTGGCCCCTGAGCAAACAGAAGGGTCTTGATGGGGCGCCATGCAGGGAAAGGCTTAGATGTGGCCTTAGGAGCCCACAGGCTCCAGGACCATGGGGAGCAGCAGCAGGCACCCCCCCGCCCCCCGCCTCCGGCCTCCACCTCGGGTTCATCACAAAGGGTGGAGGTATGCGTTTCCAATTTCACAAGGAAAATAAATACAGTTTGCTGTTAGAGGGTGATGGGAATTTTCCAAGTGCTAAATATGGGAAGGACCCAGTGTTTACGGGCCCTGCACCTGTGAAATACCCTGGGGACTCGGGGACGAGAGAATCCAGTTGCTGCTGGGGCTGAGTCTGCTTCCTGTCCTCAGGAGAGGTCTCAAGCCAGAATAGAGGAGGCCTGGGTGCCCCACAGAGACGGGGCTCACCTGGACTCCTGGTGCCACCCAGGGACACCCGCCGCAGGTCTGAGCAGAGGTGTGAGCTGGGTGCCTGGGCCCGCTCAGTGAAGGCCAGAGCGGAGGGGCCAGGAGGGTTCTAGGAGAGTGAAGGCATGTCCTCAGTGCGGCTGATGGACTCGGCACAGCTAAGCAGAAAGGCAGAGCTCACCCAGCTGGCCTGGGAGCTGCTGGTTTTTCCTGGAGGGGGATGCCCACAGAGTTTAAGGGACAGAAGCCCCCCTTCTGGGAACCCTGCATCCCAAACTTGGAGAGGCCCCAACTTCCAGCTGTGTCTTGCTTGCTGGCTCTTTGTTGCCGGGACAAGAGTCTGCGATTGCCAGTCACTGTTTCAGCCAAAGCGAGAGGCCAGGTTGACTTGAGAGACTCCTACTTTATTTCGCAAGAGCATGGCAGAAGCAGAGGGGTTTGCTGCAACCAAACCCCTCTGAGAATCCAGGGGAGATCGAGCAAGTTATGCCCCAAACCATGAGACACAAAGGCAGGTTTTCCGATGTGCACAAGAAAAACAGTGGTCTATACAAGAGCCCCCCCAGGGTAACCAAACCGGCATCCCGAGCCTTCATGCACCAGAGTTTCTCCAGTGAAGGAGGCTT
>PVJH01037254.1:0-17525 GCA_004026705.1 Nesogale talazaci | reverse complement strand
GCAGTGAGATGGCAAACTTTATCCTAGATACATAGTGTGGGTATGGAAACAGTGGTAGGAATGCAGTGGTTAGGTTGGGTAATTTCCTGCTTTACCCATATCTTGATTTGTAAATTTTTTAAAGTGTTGATTTGAACAAACCCTGATAATACAATGATTAAGCCCTTGGATGCTATCCTGAAGATTACTGCTTCAAATATATGAATCACTCCATAGAATAAAAACGTGACATTCTGCTTTTACAAAGATTTATAGCCTTAAAAACACCCAGGAACAGTTTTACTCTCCCCTATGGAGTCACTATGAATTGGAATCAACTTAATCCTTAATCTCTTCAGGATTAAGTGAATTGGAATCAATTCACACCAAGAATAGTTTGGTGTCAGTATGTATTGATGTAGCCAAACTATAGGGATGAGTCAGTAATCAAGGGGATAGTTAAGTTGATTCCAATATTTGCTGTTATAAATATGCCTGATGACAACCTTTTAAACTGTCTCTTTGTTATGTGTTGGTATAGACTCCAATTTATAGAAATAAAGAGCCAAAGGTCTACACATTTTAAAATGTGGTAAATAATGTCATAGGGTTTTCTGAAGGGTCTTCCTGGTTTGTATGCCTACCGACAAAGTATAACTGTGCTTCCCTGTTTCTATGCTACTATCAATCTTGATAATGTAAGTTTAATTTTTCTAACTTTATAAGACAGAACATATTTCATTGGTGTTTTACTTTGTCTTGTCCTGATGTCCAATGAGGTTGAAGATCTCTCTTCTTTATTTCTTCTGTATGAGAACTTTACCTAATCTCTTAAGGATTAAGTAATTTTTAAAAATATAGATCATATCAATCTCCTTATTTTTAAGTTTATGCATGGTATCTTTAAAAATAATAAGCAGTCAAACCTGTCTCTTTCTGTTGCTTTTTGTCTGTGATAATTATTGTCAAATGTCTCCTTATGCTGAATGGAAAAACCCTTTCTGTTCCTGAGCCTTCTTCATGACCGTTGGTGTGTTTGTGTCCATTGTCTTGACTATTGTGTGAATTCAATCTAATCGAGGGTATCTGTTATTCTTTCTTTCTTTTTTTTTTTTGTTTTGGGGGCATCACTGCCCTCTGGTGTTGGAAGTAGGAGGCCCAGCTTTGCTGCTGGATTTGAACCTCCAACCCAGTGGGCTGCAGTCCTGTACACAACCACTACGCCACCGGGCCTCAACCGGTATTTGTCATTTTTATACTTTACATGGCATGATGTCCTTTCCTAATAGCTGACCTTTTTCTAATTTGTTAAGCTTTAACTTTTTATTGTGAACTTGGTGGTGGCCTACATATCACCTTTTTTCGCCATTTCATCATTTTTGCATTTCATAGCTTAAACAATTTATCAATGCTTCCCATGACTTGCCCTATCCAGTTCCTTTTATCCGATCTCCCTCTTTTAGGATATTATCTCTCTTTCACTCAAGTTAACACCTATTTATTCTGCTAACTATTTCTTCTTTCCTTTTCTCCCTATTGCAACTGGCAACCATGTGGATCTGTTTCTTAGGATCTGAAGGTCGTTTCTTATGTTATTTTTATCTTATCATTCATCTCAAACAATATCTGTCCTTTTGTGAATGGCTCACTTCACTTAGCATAACAGCCTCCAAATTTGTGATTGATATCTGTTGATAACATATTCAAAATAAGGCTAGCCAATGCTGTACCCTTCTCACTTCTAGGCTGCATAGAAAATGTGTTGTACTGTGCTTTCACGTTTTTCTGCTGTTATTGATCTCTAACCAGTGTTCCTATTAGTATCTTTTATAATGCTGATCTTTTAATAAGTTCTTTTATATTTTTCACTGTATAGAAATACCTTGTATTTCCTCTCATATTTGAGGAATACATTTTTTTTTGTCCAGAATTCTTGGTTGACAGCGGTCCACCCCACCCCCATGCAGGAATTTATATCTGTCACTCTATTGTATGCTTGTCTGTATGAGTTCTGCCATGAAATCTGATCTCCTTCTTACTGTTTAATTTTTTACAAGTGACTGCTTTTTTTTCTCTAGCTGCTCTCAGCATTCTCTTCTTTCTTTGAATTAGAGAATTTGATTATCATATGTCACCATGTTTTTCTTTAGGAGTCTATCATCTTTGGGGAATGCTCACCTTTCTTCATAGTTGTTTTCTCCTCCTTTATGAGGTGGGGGGAACCAAAAATTTTCATGCTGAGTCTCAGAGACCCTAAGGCTCTGCCCTGCTATGATTCAGGAGTCGCAGGTCTTCACTGTTGGATTTGCAGGATGGTCAGAGCTTACTTTATTAGAATGTGAGGACACTGGAGCATCCTCACTAGGTTGCTGGGATGGCCACGGCTTCATTTCTGGATCATGGGGTCACACTCACATAATTTTTGAATGGCAACCCAAGAGGCAATTGATACAAATGTCTTTGCATATTAAGAAGTTGCTATTTAGTCCATATGAATAACTTGCTTGACTGTTCATTGAAATACCAGGGTTTTAAGTCTACTTCCAGGATGCCACGAAAGCAAGGTCTGGCATTTTACATCCTGGAAATAAGCCACTCGAAACCCTATGGGACGTGGTTTTAGTCAGACAGAATATGTCACCACAGTCAGAGTTGACTTGAAGTTAGCTCCCTCTCACCACGCCCACCTCCTGTGAGTTATTCAACACTGAAGTTTTGCTTCAGGAGCTGCACAGAACCAGCATGCTTAAAAGCAGGCCAATCTCAGGAATCTTTGACTTCATTCCAAGTCTTATTTCATGTGAGTATCTCATCAGTAAATGCTTGTGAAATCTGGAGTCTAGTTGGAAACCAAGCGACTCTTATATACCTGTGTTGGTCTGGGTAGACTAGAGAAACAAAGTCATGGACAGTCATATGAGTTTAAGAAAGAGTGTTATTTAAAGAGTATTTGTACATTAAGAATGCACCACAGCCTAGTCCAGATCAAGTCTGTAAGTCTGATAGTAGTCCATTTGTCCACTACCAATCTGTAATTACTTTTCAGACTCACAGGGCACATGCAATGATGGCAAGTGCAGGAAGATCACAGGCCAGTGGATAGAAAGTCTTGTGGATCCAGTACCACTGGAAAGATCTATGTGGTGGTCTAGGTGTCCAGGTGGCTTCTCCAGTTACAGGGACCAGGCACCATCAGTGTGTTTCCATGTGGTTTGTCAACAGGAATGTCTTGCAGGGAATGTCTTTGTGTCACGCCTTCAGTGAGCTATTTATCTCCTTAGTGCCTCCAAATGAAGTCATCAAGCTGAGACATCAAGCAGAGACAGCCTAAACTCCACCCCTTCACACTTATGTCCAAAATTGACAACAGATTATGTAACTACCATATTTCTCATTGAATGATTTGTTATAAAGAAACTGCTGGTTTCTTGACAGGGTTTGTGGAAAAGACATTGAAAAATATAATTTATGGCCTGGTAACTCAGAGAAATAAGAACGTTTTTTTATTCTCTCAGAAGGCTTATGACACAGCAATGTGACTTCTATGTGACACAGAATAATATATAGTTTGACCTTTCAAAATCAGACAATTGCCACCGTTAGATTATTTTATGATCCTAGAGACTTCCTTAGGTTTTCTCAATGCATATTTCCTTTCGAAATGATAAATCATATGTTTTAAAGAGGGTGAGAGATAACTAATAATGCCAGTTTTAGAGTACACATCTTGTGGGAAAGTTTATCTAAAATGTCTTCAGCGAATGATAAACTAAGATTCTGGTTGAGTTCATCATTGATTACTTCAGGTTTCCTATTACAGAATGATCCACTCACCCTTTGGCTAGCTGTGAAGTGGTATCCCTGCAGATATTCTAACACTAGCATGAGTATCCAAACTCATTTATATTTCTTTATCATTAAATCAAATAAAACAAGCGCATGTACAAAAAGTGAAACCCTGCTTAGAATCTATCTTGGATGGGTTGGAGAATCCTCTGTCATACGTCAGTGTCAGAAACATTCACATAAAGTCCTGCCATTATTGTCTTCTAAAAATAGAGTGTGGATTCTAAGTTTAATATTTGTTCTTACAACAAAGCATGATTGTTACTCCCCTTTGTTAAGTAAATTTGCAAGCCATGCAGATTTGCTGGGCATGTTGATGTCTAACAATTATATTTTATGAACCAGTGTGTGCCCTTTGGGTTTGACTACTTGGAGTGATTGTGATTGGAGTAATACAGCACTAGGAAGGAAACTATTTTACCATCAAACTCATTTTTATGAAAATGATTATTCTCTAATCAAAAGCCTCTCTACCCCAAACAACCTAAACAATAGATTAATAAATGCCATTCTAATTTTAAAAAATTGACAAATGAAATGCATCAATGTAGGGTGTCGTATCTACCTGGAACCACAGTGGCATAGTGGACTGTGTGCTGAGTTGCTAAGCATAGTTCAAAGCCACTAAGACCTCTGCAAAGAAAAGGTGAGGATATCTCCTGCTATAGGGGTTTGAGGTTTGCAAAAAAAAACCCCAAAAACAATTCTGCCCTGTTCTATGACATTGTTATGCATCAAAATTGACTTGGCCACAATGAAATGCTGCTTCGTGGAAGTGAAACACTGGGAGCTTCAGAGTTGGCTGTGTGGCGAGATTCGTCTGAGCAAGGATCTGTTACTAGTTGTTAAAGGCTTTCTAACTTTGTGGGGGTTAGAAAATGACCCTTTGATAATGGAATGCAGATCTAAGGTCTGTTTACTATTGTGGGCAAATACTCTATTCTTTTGTGGAAAAATAAGTCTGGATTAGAATGCAGAACTTCCCCCCCCCCCCGCCCTGCCACCCCCCTACCCCCCGCCACTGATGTGAGAGAGGACAAGTTGAACCATCCTCTTCATTGAAAGGAGAAGAATCTTAAAATAGTTCCAATGATGGCATTAGAATAACATTAATAGCAAACAGATCCTTCTTTAAATATCTGTGTGGTCCAACCTTTTCCCACTAACTTTTGTGACTTATTGTTATTTAATTATCTAACTGTTAGAAGTTGTACAGAAAGTAAAAGTTTGTTTCCTCCTAAAACACATATAGCTGCATAAAAATGATATCAATGGCTGCAAAGAAAAGGTTGAATTCCATATATAATTCATGTAACTGTGTTACATTGTTTCATGGTTCCTAGGTTTGAACTTCTACTATGCATACATACATATGCATATATATATATAATTTTGTCAATTTTCCAAGTGTTTTGAAATTGGTTAAATTACTCAGTTTCTTTAAGTGGTAAAATCTGCATCTATATATTAAGAAAAATATGTTTCTCTTAGAAGCCATTGATATGAGTACATTTTATAAACTGCACATCATCAGACAGAAGCATTCTGCATAGACTTTGGTATTGATTCTTACTTCCAAAGTTTTTGACTGATATTCATGATTTTATTCCTAGTGTTTCAGCTTTCATCTAAGTCTTGTAAAAAAACATCCTTCGGTATTTGTTTCCCACTGTTATCATTAGCTCAAACATGAAGTTCCATCTTGAATGTTGGTTGTATCCTCCCAAAGAGTTTCCAGTCTTTTGAGGACAGGACTGTTGGGTAAGAGATGGATGGATCACCTCAAGATTTGTGGTTTATACCCACTCATCACTCCACAAGAGAAAAATGATGCCATAGCTGAAGTATTTACCATGTTGGTGTGTGTAGCAGTCACCCCTACATTTCGATCATAAAATTAACATAAGCACATAACTGCCACAGAGCCGGACCTCTGAGGCTGGGGCGGCCACATAGAGACCTCTGCAAGTGATGAGTTGCTTCTGCCACTATGGGATGCTGTTGATGCTGGGATGCTGTCCTATAGAGTGGCTACAAGACAGAATCAACTCAATGACAGGTGTTTAGTTTGTCCCCCCCCCTTTCCTGTAGATCCATGCTTCTAGTTTGTTAGTATGTAATAAATCTGCTTTTCTTATATTAATACTATCATATCAGGCTAAAATCTATGTATATTTTTATTTTTTTAATGGAATCTTACTAAGCTTTGTATGCAAATTTGCAGACCTATTTAAATGTGCAATTATTTTAATCCAAAATCCCTTATGAAGTAACTGCAGCAAAAGGAGGATATTTGACAAGCCAAATGAGTTGTCATAATTTGAGAAGGGGTGTTGTTAATAAATGATTATAGGGAATCTAGGGGGACAATGGACCAGATTTTATGTGCCTGGGTGGACTCTAGGAATAGGTTTCTCCAGACGTCTTGGTGAACCATGTCATAGACTTAACAGCCTGAAAACCTTGAACACTGACCATGGCAGGCAACCTGGCATAACGCTATGATGCCAACAGAAGGGTTCAACATAGAGGTCCCACTGAATGAACCAAACCCTGCCTCAAAGGTGACTGAATCCTTGTACTGAGGAATGGGGTATTCAGAGGGGAAAAGAAGCAGAGAATACCCTCCCTTCAGCTCCTCCAGTTCCTCAGACACTGCCATCTTGTCTTGTCAGTAGTTCGCCATCTTGGAGACTCAGTCAGTCTCTCTCTTCTCCAATTAGGAAATACCACAAGACCTCCCAGAATTCTTGGGAGAAAGCCATGCCCATACGGAGGCCTCATCGGCTACTCATTGACTATCTCCAGATTGACAGGCTAGACACCACCCCTACATCCCAATCATGAAATTGACATCATGAATACATGCCCATCACAGCATGCAAGAAACTTTCTTTTTGAAACTCTCCAGCAAGCCAAATCCAATCCCCAATCCTAAGGAAAATCTGCAACAAGGTTTATGGGAAAGTTCCCCTTGGGTTTCTGCTCATGGGTACCGGTACAAGTGGCATGCATGTTGTTATGTATGTGACTTCCTTTTTTGGTGTTGTGATATATGCAACATGTGCATGTACAGTAATGTGAGGGTTCTCACCCTCATACTTATAAACTTGTTTAAAGCAGCTCTCTTTCTGGGTTTTGTGATTATTTGTTGGTTGATGCCTGCAGTAATGGCAGCCATCCTGTGACTATTTCCAGACATGTTTACAGATGAAAATAATATCTAGAGGATGACAAAGTGGAAAGAAATTGGGGGAAAAGAAGAATTTGGAATGTCATTGTCCCACTAACTTAACTACCTCTACACCAAGGTACCTCCAGCTTGTTATGTAACATAGTGCATTTTCTTATTCTTTAAAATTAATGGTGTTGTGTATTTTGTTATTGTGGCAGTCATGTTCTTATGTTAATTTTATAATTGAGATGTAGGGGTGGAGTCTGGCCTGTTAATCTGGAGATAGCCATTGAGTAGCCGATGAGGCCTCTGTGTGGGCATGGCTTTCACCTGAGACTCCTGGGAAATATCATGGTATTTACCTTGTGAAGATGAGAAGCTATCTCCCCCAGTTGTTGGGAGATAGTTTCAGAGATGAATAATCACGGAAAAGACAAGATGCAGTCTCCGAGAAGTTGGAGGAGGCAGCGGAGAGACCACTCGGCTTTGCCCTGATGAAGACAGACCTCTGAAATGGAGTGGTATGGTGTGATGGACCTGAGCCCTGGAAGCGAGAAGCCATGGAGAGACCCCTGCCAGTGCCAGAATTCTGCACCCACTGACCTGTGACTTCCTGAGTCGGAAGCAGACTTTATGGACTGATTTCGGCCATATGGGTTAATATTGGACTTATGACTTTGCACTGGACTGGATTGGAATACCTTCTTAGGGTCGCATTTCTTTTGTATATAAACCCTTTCCTTATACCTATATGCATGTCTCTGAAATTTGTTCCTCTAGTCTACCTGGACTAACACAGCTATTTTCCATGAAAACATTTTAACTAGTATAGTGGACATTTTTTAGTTTCTTTGGAGATTCTTCCCTAGTATTTTGGAGTAACACTAGGTTAATATTTGTCCAATAAACAAAGATAGAACAACAGATTTTTTAGTGAAAACCAACAGGGTGCCTTGAGATTTTTCATTTGGAATTAGTTTTGTGCATTAAAAATAAGAAGTGGTAGCAGAAACAGCACTTGAAAATATTGCTTGAATTTGATCTTGCGAAAGATATGTTCTCATTTGTTTTTAATAAAGACAGCTTGGTCCAAATGCCAGTTTACATAATCCAGTTTATTTGCCTGAAGTACTCACCATGACATGAGAGCTGATGGCAAAGATACAGTTGGCATTTCATTTTTTCCCCTTTCAACTCCCACATGAAGTCTCTCCTGTTCTGATAGGTCAATAGTTGCTTTCCTTTGTTTTTCCATTTAACACAAGAGCTCAGATTGTACCTAAAAAAGTTAAAGTCAAATGGATGTTCTTACTTTTCTTTCTCCCACGTTATTTTAAAAATAAGTTATATCTAATCACCTTATAGGGAATTTCTCAATTTTGCTGAGTTAATTCACACTAAAGGCAGGAACCATAAGACTCTCAGCAAAAATTCTGTGATAAAACACGGTCTTTCCTTGGCTGAAGCTCATGTTCTATGTGTTTAGGAATATTCCGTGGTAGTACTCTGTACAACTGGAAATTTTCTTATCAGTCTTCCTCCTTTAATATAGGTTCTTGTCCTGGTACAGTAGCAAGGAAACCTGGTGGGGCATGGCTTGGGCTGCCATCTGGAAGATCAGAAGTTCAATAATAGCAGCCAGTTCTATGGGATAAAGTCTGTATTTTTCTATAATTCTGGTAAGGAATGATAGTCTCCACAACTCAGAGCGGGAAATTGACGCTTGTCTGTAAAGTTGCTGTAAGTCAGCATCTATTCAATTGTAATAATAAATATAATTGTAATAATAATTGTAATAATAAACAATAAAAATGACACAATTATTAATATTTGCATTTGGGGGTTTATTGCCTTCCAGATGAAGAATCTCCTCAGATCGTCCTCTCACTTTGTTAGATGACAAAGATAATATCCACAAATAATAAATACTCCTCAAAAGCTAGTTCTCTTCTCCAAAAAGGATTTTGCCTTTCTTCAAAGTGGGAAGATACATTTTTAGGAGATATGTTTAATTAATGAGCAAAAATAGCCCCTGCTCATTCTAAAATCTATAAATCTATAAAGGAGCTAAGATAAAACAACTCGATCAGAGGTACAGTTGTACACATGTCATTCTTTTAAGTTATATCGCTGTGCATGGCTAACAATCGACGTCCAGAGTGGTGGGGTAGAGGGCTCAGGAAATTTTTTGTTTTACAAAACAAAGAAAAATTAGCAAAATCAGAAACAGTCATTTCAGAACTCTGGGAATCAGATACATGGAATAAACAGAAAATTCGATGTACAAGAGAAACTGCTAATCTTACATAAGACTCTTGTTTTGATTTAGGCTATCTCCAAACCCGCTTTTTTTCCCCAGTTCCATGCATGGCAGCTGACAGAAATCTTGTAACCAACAAGGACAGACATCTTTTAGAGCTTTCATTAAAAGCCTTATCCCCAGAGTACAGGAAATAAGAAATTGTAGTCTCTTCCAAGCCTCTCTTTCTAGGGTACGACTTTGGGGCTGCTAACTGCTAGGTCAGTGGTTTGACTTTCGCAGTTGCTCCTGGTGAGACAGAGGTTTTCTGTTCCCGTATAGAGGTACATTCCCAGAAGCCTGCAGGAACAGTTCTGCTTTGTCCTATAGGAATGTCATGAGTCAGCATATTAAAAGATAGTTAAAAGAAAATATCATGTAGTGATCTTTGAACTGTTAACCAGGAAGTCAGTGGTTCAAACCCACCAGTTGCTTCAGAGGAGAAAGACTGGGTTGCCTGCTCCCATAAAGACTAAAAAACCACAGAAACCTTATATAGTGACAGTTATGAGCTGGCATTCAATCTTTGTCAGTGGGTTAGTTTTATGGGGGCTGGGGTGTTGGACAGAGGGTAAAATTAATTCCAGCAGAGCTTAATTCATTTATTGGTGCATTAAAAATAACCTTATATGTATGAGGGGGGAAAATCCCTCAAAACTCAATGCCATTGAATCACTCTGACTCATCACCATCCGATTGGGTAGAGAATTGCCCACAGTGGGTTTCTGAGGTCTCTTTTCTCAATGGGAGCATAAGGCCCCATCTTATTCTCCTGGGTGTTCTTGAAATGCTGACATTGTGGTTAGCCAATCAATTCCTGAGCCATCATGCTACCTGAACTCTTTGCATGGATGGTGACTAATCATTGTATCTAAAGATGATGAAAAGATTTTTTAAAACCCCAGACCAAGCAAGCTAACTATCTTGGAGTCAATGCTGAGAATGTAGGTGTTTATGGGAATAGATGGTGAAGAATGACACGATTAAAAATTTTGTAAGGCTGTAATCACATTATGGAACTAGAACAGGCAATCCAAACATATTTAGGGTTGAAATCACAAAAATAGGTTGTTAGTGAATTGACTTTCCTGAATAACTTAATGCAGAATCTGTTGGTTTAGTCACCTAGAGTGAAAGTTCTTTCAAAGGCCATGCTATACAGTAAAATGTGGAGTCATATTTGGTTTTAATGTTCATTTTGCCATTCACTCTGGACTTCAAAAGTTTTCGGAATAATTCTATGATCCTCTAATTCCATTTTTACCCTCACAAACATTTTTTAGCTCCCTTGTACTATCTTGGGTAAATTATTTCTCTTTCTTGATGTTTCATTTTCAGGTACACAATATGGAAGTAATAAGAAGATGCACAGTATTATAGGGAGGAATATGCAATGTGTCTGATCTAGCATTTAACACACTCAGTAGATTTTCTTTTGTTCTTTGGTCCCTTTGAATAGATTTGACCCTTAGTGACCCCACAGAGTTTCCAAATGTGTCACCTTTATGGGAGCAGGTGCATCTTTCTCCTCTCAAGTGACTGGAGGGTTCTAGCAGCCGCTGACCTTCAATAGCTGACAACCACTGACTTCTGTAACATCATTTACGAATGACATAGCTCTGTAAGCATGTTTAAGGTGAGAATTGTGATTGGTTTGTTAAAGTTCATGTATAGAAGTAATTCTAAAATCTTTTTTATTTATAAAAACTGTCCTTTGATAGGTGATCTCTTTCCACATGATAAAGCACTCTAAAAACAGTTTTATTGCCCAGGAAGTAATACAGCAGTGCTGAGAACAGGAGAAATTTCCAGTTTAAGAAATGGTGCCATCATCAAGTGACCTCATTTGTAAAATTTACATTCTTTATCTCTTTATAGAACTTTTAACTTCCATCAAGTGTCCTAGATAGAGTTGAAGAACATGCATTCTGAAATGTGTTGTGGGAAATACTCATGTCCTTGGTTTGTCAAGCATTGTTTATCTGCTTCTTTCAGGATAGAATAAAGACATGTGAAATGAAAGAAGTCACAAAATCCACATGGAAGAAGCACACTTGTCTATGTGATTGTGAGGTGTCTGATGGGATCGGGTATCAGACATCAAAGACAAAGAACAAAAAAATTATATCAATGTGAACAAGGAGTGCAAAGTTGAGATCCAAAGTCAATTGGGTACTCCCTTATAAGAGGTTCACAAGGAAGAGATGAGCCAGTCATCACACAATTTTTCTCGTGTTCTTTAATGGCCCAACCCTCACTATCATGATCCAAATTTTACCTTACAACGGGGCTAGACCAGAGCATATGCATGGGTACAGATAAGAGCAGAAGATACAGGGAATCCAGTACAGATAACCCCCTCAGGACCAATATGATATTGAGAGCAACCATACCAGGTGGGTAAGGAGAAGGTGCGGTTGGGGAGGGGGGTGGGAAGGGGAACCAATCACAATGTTCTACATTCCCTGCCTCACCTGAGGGATGGACAGTGGGTGAAGGGAGACATCAGTCAGTGTAAGACATGAAAAAGTTGTAATAATTTATAAATTATCAAGAGTTCTTAAGGGATACGGTATGGGACAGGGAGAGGGAAAATGAGGAGCTGCTACCAAGGGCTTAAGTAGAAAGAAAATATTTTAAAATTGATGTTGGCAACAAATGTACAAATGTATTTGACACAATGGATGTATGAGTGTACTTTGAAAAGAGTTGTATGAGGTCCTGATAAAATGATTAATTAAAAAAGACAATAAATAATTACATGAATAACAATGAGTAGAAGGAAGACGAAAATGGCTTAGAATTAAATATGGTGGTAATGGTACAACTCTTCCTAATATGATTGGATTTTTGATTTCTATAATATGTGGATGAAGTACCAATAAAAGTGTTAAAAAAAAGAAAGAAGTGGATGACACCAAGTCTTTTACTATACCTCAGAGTAATACACTGATGCATGAAGTAGGAGTCTGCAATAAAGCAATACTAGTACTTGAGAGGAGGTTTATATGGTTGCTAGCCAACCATTCCACCATTTCAGGAGGAAGCATATGAGCAAGAACCAAGGATGTTGAAGGAAAGTTTTCAAGCTGCATTCTGAGCAAGGGCCAAAAACAAGGGAATGGAGAGAGTACCAATGGAAATGTTTCAACAAGTGGATGAAGCACTGGATCCAGTCACTGATTTACGCAAAGAAATTTTGAATGCAGTTATTTGCCAATGGACTCGAAGATATCCCTATTTGCAGTCATTCCAATGATAGGCGACCAAACAGAGTCAAATTATACATCAACATCAATTATATCACATTCAAGTAAGATATTTCTGACGATCATCCAAAATTTGCAGTAGTACATTGATAAGGAGTTGTCAGAAATTCAGGCCAGATTCAGAGGGTTTGGAACAAGGAATATCATTGCTGATGTCAGAGTGATCAAGAAATTATTTGCCTGTTTGTTTGTTTTTTATATTTATTGGTGTTTTATTGACTGTGCTAAGAAAGTTAAATTTCTGGACTATAAAAAACATGGACAACCTTGAGAAGAAATGGAATTACAAAGCATTTAATTATGTTGCTGCAGAACTTCTATCTGAATCAAGGAGCAATTGTGGAAACACAGCAAAAGCAGAAGGTATGACACATGGTTTAAAGTCAGGAAAGGTATAATCAGGCTGGTGTCTTTGCATTGTATTTATTCTATCTGTGTTGAGAAAATAATGCAAGGATTATATATGTGTGATACAGAAATATTTCTCACAAGTTGTCTCCCCCAAATATATGTCAAACTTAGCTTCTTGCTATACACTTGGAGGTCAATGGAAGATCAGGTTATACTCTCTAAGGGCTATCAGCCATCTAGAGAAATCAGACTATATAGTCTATCTCACCTTAAGTTGGGCTCACTATATCTAGTTAGAAGAGTAGTGAATTGTTTCCCTGAAGTGAATCTAGGATCCTTCCATCTTGTCACGTGTATACCCTTAGTCCCTCCCTTTCCTATTATGAAGACACCCCTAGCTCATCCCCTTCCTGTGATTCTTATGCCCATTATATATCCCACTCCTATTGCTCATATTGCCTATTGTATAACTCTTTCCTGTGACATATGCTTTTACCTGCAATTAGGAGGCATATACACTCCCAAAGATATGTAAGCCTTCATTAGCAATAAAGCTGCAATTCCCTCCTTCCACATCCTCATGTGGACCACCAAGCAGGGGTGAGGTGAGCACGTTACCATGAAATGTGCTGACTCCATTATTTCATTCTGTTTTCTATCTCTTTCAGATTCTATGACTTTACTATAATCTTGACTTATTATCACTGTATGATTGCACCTACCAAACCTATGATGATTTGTTAGGAACTGGCTCCCCTGACACATATAGAGAAGACTATGGCATCAGAATTTTACAGAGAATTATTAAACGGCTTCAATCTGTAGATGACACAACCTTGATGGCTGAAAGTGAATGAGACTTAAAACCTTGCTGATGAAGATCAAGGATTATAGCCTTGATTATGTACTTTGTATTACAACTCAGTGAAGATGAAATCCTCAAGATTGCAGAACTAAATAATATAATTAATGCAGAAAATATTGAAGTTGTGAAGGATTTTGTCTTGCATGAATCCATAGTCAATACTCATAGAATTCACAGTCAAGAGATAAAATTATGCATTTTATTGGGTAATTCTGCTAAATCAAGGTGGTTAGTTTGAGACCCACACTGGGTCTGACACAAGCCATAATCCATTTTCAAGGCCCCTGTTCCACATTCTTTTCTGAATTTGGTATGAATCTTTGACAGGTCCTTGTAAAAATACTATTGCAACTGTCATTGGATGATCTTCAGCAAAATTTACTTGCATATGCTATTCATTATAATGTTGTCTAATGTTAGCACTCTGTGGGGTCACTTTTTTGAAGATTGGCTTCCAATATGAATCCCTTCTAGTCAGTTGGCCAAATTGCTGTCTTACAAATTTGTAGGCATAGATCAGTGAATACTTCCATTGCTTCATCAGCTTGTTGAAATCTCTCTCTCTATCATTTCATTGGGATCTGTGGCAGTCATGCACTCATGTCAATTTCATGATTGGGAGTGAAGAGGTGGAGTCTAGCTTGTCAATCTGGAGATATCCAATGAGAAGACAATGAGACCTCTGTGAGAGTATGGCTTTCTCCTGAGAATTCTGGGAAGTCTTGCAGTGTTTTTCCAATTGGAGTAGAGAGACTAGACTCCAAGAAAACAAACTACTGACAAGACGAAATGACAGCATGCTGATAGATCCTGGTTCCCGGAGAATGGAGAAGCCAGAGAAGAGGTCACATGGGCTTTCCCTGATGGAGCCAGACCTCTGAGGCTGGAGAAGCTATGTGAAGACTCCTGTCAGTGCTGAGTTGCTTCTACGGCCACTGGATGCTGTTGGACTCTGAGCCCTGGAAGTGAGGAGGCATGGGGAGACCAGTGTCAATACTGGGATGCTTCGACTCTACTTGCTTGGGGGTCGGAAGGAGACTTTAAAGACTGGTATTGGACATATGGGCTAATATCAGACTTATGAATTTGGTCTGGACTGGGTTGGGATGCTCTCTCAATGTTCCATTCCTCTTTATATAAACCATATATCCACATACATGCTTATCATATGAATTGTTCCTTTAGTCTACCCGGAATAACACAGGGTCTCTTGCAGCTCTTATAACAATCCACACACCAAATATGTCAAGCACATTTGTACATATGTTGCCATCATCCTGTTCAAAATATTTTCTTTCTACTTGAGTTCTTCGTATGAGTTGCTCCATTTTGTCTTCCCTCCTCCATCCTCCCAGCCTCATAAACCCTTGAAAAATGATAAATTATTAGTCATATCTTATATCATTTACTTTCCTGCTGAAATATTTCAATTGATATTTAACAACTTAAACCATTTAGTTAACCTCTCAATAACTTGTGTTCCTCTTCTTTTTCTCATCTCTGTCTTTAGGATATTATGTTATGTTCTCTTTCACCCTTGTCTACCCTGCAGCCTGCTACTTCCTCATGTAGCCCTTCTCCTTTCACCTATGGGAACCATAGAATTATGTTTCTTTGGGCATAAAAACTTTTATCTTAATTTATTTTTAACAGTGATCTCATTGAATATTTTTCCTTTTGTGATTGACTAACTTCACTCAGCATAATGTTATCTAAATCTATATCATAAGATGTTTCACAGTTTCATTATTATTCTTTAATAAAATATTTTATTAAAGTATTTTATATATATACATACACACATTTATTCTTCCATTCTTCCACTGATGGCCATTTATGTCATTTCTACCTTCTTGATATTGTGAACAATGCTGCAAAGAACATGAGTATGCACATATCTGCTCATGCTGTGGTCAGTCTTTCTCAGGATTTTGGTGTTCTATCATTTTTCTATCCCCAATTGGTAATACATATAAAACTACTTTCCACAGTTACTGTACTGTTTTACAGTCTCACTAGTAGTGTATAAAATTTTCAATCTCCACACATTCCCTTTAGCTTTTATTATGTTCCAGTTTTTTAAACTTTTATTCAAAAAAAGGTATATTTTAGTATTGTTTTGATTTGTATCTTTTGTATGGCTCAGGATCTCAAGTTTTCTTCTTATGTTTATTGGCTGCCTTGATGTCTCCTTCAAAACAAATGTAATGCCGTTCTTTATAGCTCATGATGGATTTTGCTTGAAATCACTTTCCTCAGAGATTAATATTGCCAAAATATATTTTTGATTGCAATTAGCTTGATTGTCCCCACTATCTTTTTTTAGGCATTTTTTCTTTATGTCTAAAATATATGTATTATAAGCAGAATTTTGATGAGTTCTATTTTCTAAATAATTTTTCTATGCCTTTTCACTTAATTTGAATGTTTAATCAATTTATATTCAAAGTCATTACTAGGCATGAGTTTATTCCTTTCATTTTTCTGTGTTTTTAATTTTTGAAGCATTACTGTTTTCTTTATTTGTCATTTCTTCTGAGTTACTTTTGTTTGTGGACTTACTTTATTTTCATTTTTCCCTTTTGCTGACATTTTAAAGTTTTAGGTTTTCCTGATTTTCCTTTTTAAATTTTTGATGTGACTTTCTCATTTTCTTTTAGGTTATCTTGGTATTCACTATTTCCTCCCCTCACCAAAAACCAATTGGTTCTCTCTTGAAAGTTGTTTGACTTCCTCTCCATTGAATGTTTTGTATCTACACTATTACTTTTTACTTTTTAATGATCTGCAGTGTGGCGAATGATATCTCAAGTTCCTCATTTCCTATCCTATAAGTTAAAATTTTTAATTATCTAACTGGGTTGTCATCAGGGTAATAGTATCTTGTATATTAGCTTTTTGTATGTTAGTAATTCTCTGTCCAAATTACTCCCTTTAGTATTTTTGTAAGGTTGATTTAGAAAAAAAGAAGATATTGATTTGACCCTCATACTAGTGGAATTCCTGGTTGGCAATTTTTTTCATTCAGAGTTTTATATTGGTTTTTGCAGTATCTTCTTCCTTGCATACATTAAGCTCAGAATAATCATAGCATAGCCCTAGCTGTCCCTCTTTATATATAGCTTTTTTATCTTGCTTTTCTCAGGATTATTTCATTTTCATTGATATTGTAGATTTTGATTATTTTATGTCATGTGATTTTCTTTTGGGTTTCCTGTTTGGGATTCTTTCAGCTTCTTGAATTTTCTTCTCTTCATGATATTAGGGAAGTTTCATCCAGTAACTTTTGGCCAATTTTCCCAGTTTTTCCTCCTCCTATTCTAGAATGCCTACTATGCATATATTTTTCGTCTCGACTGTGTTCCACATAATTCTTAGGCTTTAATTAGCTTTTATTTTTATAATGGATTGTTCTACTCATAGTTTATATTGAGAGATTTGTCTTCAAGTTCAATATTTTATCCTACTGCTGCTTTAATGGTACTGCTTTTTAATTGCTGTCTATACCTAATATCTTGATACCTAATATTTTGCATATCTACTTGCTGTTTGGTATGGTTACTACTTTCTGTTTATGTTTTCCAGTTGTTCTGGAAATATTTCCCTGAGTTCTTCCAATATTTCCTGTCTTATCTTGCCACCGTTCTCTTGATCTTTTTCTGCATCTATCAAAAGTATGTAGGGATCATTCTGAATTCCCTTTCTGGTAGTTCCAGTATATTTTCTTTCTTCCTTAGAAAA
>PVJH01037253.1:0-18103 GCA_004026705.1 Nesogale talazaci | reverse complement strand
GGGGGGGAGGAGATGATGATCAGATATGTCACTCTCCAACTTAAGATGCCCTGATTCCTCACTGCCTTCTTGGCCACACCCCCAACCTGGTCACCTGGCCAATGGTGGCCTGCTTCTTGCTGGCCTGGCTCCAAGGAACCAGAGCTGCTTTCAGTTTCTCCTTTACAAGAAGTTTCAGCCCACCTCCCAACTCTGTCAAGAGCCCTAAGACACTGCCTCTAGGAAGTCCTCCCCACCCTTGCCCTCCTGCCCTGTCAAACTGCCTTGCTCTGGGTTTCCACCTCACTTCAGTACAGTAACTTTTCTGCAACCTGATTTTCACCGCTTCTCGGGCCACCTTCCCAAGCCCTAAGACACCTGCACACACACACCCAGGAGCAGAGCAGTCACACCAGGTCAGATTCTGACTTCTGCAGACCCAGGACCCAGCACAGTGCCTAGCACCCTGGGGCGGGCGGAGGGGTGGGTAGAGGGGAGACCCTCTCTCTCTTCAGAGAATGGATGAGTAAATATAAGTTGATATCTGCAGAATCTCCCAGGAGCTGAAAGGGGAGGCTTTCAAGGAAGCCACGTGAGGTTTACCTGTCCTGTAAGTTTGATAGAAAATAAGATACATGAAGCATCCAAGTTACAAACTTAGACAAAATGCTACAGCTGATGGAACTTCGAAAGGATCAAAAACATCAAGAATGCAGGGTCATTTACTCCAAGGTTTTCAAGAGAACCAGATCGTTAGGAAATGGTCAGTGGTCAGAGGCCACAGTCAGGCAACAGGGAGACGGGAACTCAATAAAACACTGGGGCAGAAGCATCAAGCTATGTGAGCCAGCTCCAGCTGCAAAATGCCTACCCAACCAACTGATTGACCTGGTTCTTCATTCTGTGCACAACTCTCTCAGCTATCCCACATCCCTCAGGGCCTGATGGCATTGGCCTGTCTAATGCCCTTCGTAACCAAAGCCTTGGCCCTTGCCTTTGTGTCTTTTATTATTACCCTTAATTTCTTCATCAGAAAACCAACCATGAAGAAAAATTAAATACCAACCATGCAATAGTATTATCTCACCGTTCCAGTTTCCTTGGCTGAATAGAAAAATAGCACATTACTATCCAGGTTTGAACTGACATCTTGTTATTTGGGAGTGTGGTGTGGGAACCTGCACTGCCTTGCCTGGAAGTCTGTGAGGAGCGCAGACCCTCAGGCCCACCTTTAAGCCTCCTTATTTAGAGTCCGCATTTTAACAAGACACTCAGGAGATGGCTATGTGCATTACAGTTTGGGAAACACTGTGTTAGAGCACCCAATAAATACTTATTGAGCCCATAGAGGGTGCACAGTAGGTGCTCAAAATACATGAGCCCTCTTAAGGGCTGGGGTAAGTGCAAGTACAGACATTTCACCATAAAGGCAAACTTGCACAAGAACTAAAAACAGCATCTTCGGGAGAGTCGAGATGTTCTAGTGGGCTTAATTGTCTTTACACCAAAATTCAGCAGGGACGACTACAGAGTGGTTGTGGGAAGCTGGGAACTTGACCCTGCTTGCAGCAGGCTGGAGGAATACAGGGGAGGTGGTGAGAGTGTGAGTGAGTGTGTCTCAGCCGCCTTAGCCACAGGCCGCAGGAGCTGACAAGGCCAAGTCCCCGCCCCCCTCAGCTGTCACCCTGTCAAAACAAAGCCGCTGCTGACAGCGCAGCGCCAGCCTGCCCCCTCGGCCTCGGGCAAGGCTCCCTCCCCAGGCGTGCGGTCCCTACATCTGGGTCTACAGCTAGGGGTGGGGTGGGGGAGGCATCGGGAGCCCTGAGCTGGGGCGGAGAAAGGATGGCGAGGAATGCGTGCCCCCAAACTGAGCAGCAGCGCCCGCTGCGAGGGGCTGTCACCTTGCCAAATCCTGTTTACACCCTGAGCAGCTGGGACAGCGTTTTAACTAAAGAAGTAATAATACAATAATGACAGGGCTGTCATCACGCGCTGCAGAGCACCCTCGGTCCGAGGCGCTTCTGAACCGAACCCCTCTTCTCCCACGGTGCCCACCTCCGGGTCCAGCGCGTTACGCCCCCTTAGCACTCCCCAGGCGCCTGGAGTCCGCGAGCCTCGTCCACTCTCACCCCAGCCCTCCCGAACGAGGCACCGGGAGAGAGACCAGGTAGAGAAGAAGCGCGCGGGTCCCCAAGATCTTTTCCTTGGCCCTGTGGCGCCCCGCCAAACCTAAGCTCCGCCGCACGCTCTGGAAGCGCTTCTGGCGAGCTCCTACACAGCAACAAAGCCCCAGGGCAGCCCGTGAGCTCAGAAACCTAGGCGACCCGTCCCCAAGGGAGGAATGAGGTGCTCTCCTGGCCATCCTCCCCCCACTCTCCTGGCCATCCTCCCCCCACCCCGCAGCCCCCCTTTCTTCCGACCCAAAAGGACTCTTATCCAAGAAGGACCTAAACTGGGCGCGGGCGGCAGCAGCACTTCCGCGGTGCAGCGGCCCCAGGGGGGAGGCGGGAGTGGGGGCGGAGGGACAAGGGGACAGGGGGCCCGCCGGGCTGGGCCCCCGGCTCCCAGCGGCGCCCCGGGAGCGGCGAGGCTACCTTGCAAGCGGAGTACACTCCGAGTTTCTCCAGTTTCTTGGCCCGCGGGGCGGAGCGCAGCTGCGCCTTCTTCACGGCGATCCGGGCCGAGCCACCGCCTCCCGGTCCCTCGGCCGTGCCCGCCGCCGCCACCGCCGTCGCCGGTCCGCAGGCGCCTGAGCCCCCGGCGGCTGAGGCGGCGGCGCACGGGGAGCCCTGCGGGGGTGCGGACGGCGGCGCGGGGGGCTGCGGGGGGAGCGCGCCCGGCCCGGCCCCCGGCCCCGCGCCGGCCCCGCCGCCGCCGCCCGGCCCGGCCCCGCCAGCTTCGGACATGCCTCCGCGGAGCACGGCGGGAGGCGCCGAGTGTCAGGCACGCCGCCAGGGTCTCCCTGTCGGGCGCTGGTCGCCGGGAGAGCGAGACCCTCCCCCCACGCCCTCCCGCCCCTTCGCCCACCCCCCTCCCCGCCCCCGCCCTCCCCGCGGGCGCCGCTGGCCCCGCTAGCTCCGGCCGCGGCCCGCGCGCTGGTGGCGGTGGCGGCGGCGGCGGCGGCGGCGGCGGCAGCTGCTCCCCCAGGAGGGAGGGGACTAGCGGCTCCGCGGTCGCCGCCGCCGCCGCCGCTGCACACGCCCTCCCGCGGCCCTGCGCTCCGGAGCTCGGCTCCCCGGAGCCCCGCGCCGCTGGGCGGCCGCGGACATGTTCCTCGGGACTGCGGACTGGGGTGGCGGGTCACGGGGGCTGGGGCCAGGACCCCCTCCCCCTCGGCCTCTCTTCCGCTCCCCGCGGGGTCTGCTCCCCCTGCCCCCACACCTCCACACCTAGCGCGCTCAGCATGGGGAGGGGGGGGGCGGCGGGGGCCGGGGATGGGGGGGGGGGGGAGCCCTGGGAGGGGGGGGAGCGGGGGGACGCTGGAACCCGGACACCTGCTATTCGCTTCTACCCGCAGCCCCGCCGCCGACCCTGGCAGCCTGGAGCCTGGGGCAGGGGCGCGGGCCGCCACCTTCATTCGCCCTGCCCTCCCTTCCACCCTCCCTCGGAGCGCGGCAACTTCCTCCACCCTAGCGGGAGCCCGAGGGAAAGAAATATTTTTGAAAAGTACCCGTCCGGGCTACTGCTTTCTTGCTGGCTAATTCACCCAAAGAAACGAGGTGATTAATGCGCTTGACGACCCCCCCCCCTTTTCTTTCTTTTCCTTTTTAATTAAGAACACTTGTTTATAGCAACTTCTAGACCAAGTCAATCTGCCAGAAAAGTGAATCGTCTGTTAGTACACTCGTGTTTTGTTTTTTGTTTTTCTTTTGAAAGTGCATGGGGTTAAAAAGATGATTCTTCCAAACCGCAATGTCAAAGTTCTGTTCTGCCAGAAGTTTGAAAAATGTTAGCCCTGGTCTCTGCGAAGTGGGATTATAACCCATTATAACCCTTTGCTATGTTCTCTTTTATCATTAGCGGTAGTTGGCAAACTTGATACCTCCAGCATGCATACTAAAAGGAAAAATATTTCAAGCAGAGAAGCGTAGATTGGGGTCTCAAACTTAAGTTTCCCCCCTCTTGTGTGGGATGAGGTTGGTTAAGCACTGTTTGGGGAACATTTTTGCAGTTTTGCATTTGAAAGTTGTAGGCAAGTTTACAAGCTAAAAACTGTTTCAAAAATGCCCTACTTTTTACCGGGCAAATCTTGCTATATGTAAAATGGCTTATAATATGCTTATAAAATGCTTTGCTGGCCTTCTAACTCACAGCCAGCTAACTACACAGAAGGCATCTTAAGAGGCATGTTGTTTTTTTTTTCCTCCTGGAAACATCGTCCTCCCCATCCCATTCGTTTCCAGTGATTTTTTCCCAACCTTTCCCCTGATATTCTGTGCCCCTTTTTAATAAGGAGATCAGGCGTTGGAGGACTAAACACCAGGTTAGTGGTTCAAATGCAGCAGCTACTCCCTGAGAGAAAGATGAGGCTGTGTCCATCCAGGGTTCTCTACTCCTATAAAGAGTTGAAGGTTCTCAAATTCATGGGGCAGCTCTACCTATAAGGTCCCCGTTATCGGGCACTGAGTTTGAATGTTTTTGAGCTTGAGTGTCTGAGATGGGTGACTCTTTGGGTTCCATAAGGACAAGTTAGTTCAGGGCATTCTTGGCTGTAAGGTGCTGCAGTCCGTGCTGCGAAGGTGTTTTGCACACTTGTGAGTTTTTTTTGCCATTTTCATCAAAATGAGATAAAATGAGAGTCTTGAAAAGTAGGATTCCCTAATCAAGTTTTCTAATATCATAATGTGGACAGATCCTTAAACATCCTGAGGAATAGCATGCGCGTAATTTAGGTCCAACGTGTGCACACTGTCTAATTCCCGAAACGGTGTACCTGAGATGTGGGCATTTCATACAAATACTGAACTTTAGCACATATCCTTATGACATTTCGGAATGTAACAGAACATAAGCTGGATTGATGCATCCACCAATGGGGCAGATGGAAGAGTGGATAAACATGTGCAATGAAACAAGAAAAGCATATGTTCATGGTAGAATCTAAATGATGGACACTTATTTCAATTTCTTCATGTTTGACTTTTTAAAAAATAATACAATGTTGGAAGAAAAATCCACATTCAATACTAACTTACCTCTCGCACCTGCTCCTAAGTCAACCCAGGATCCAGGAAACAGGCTGTTTCCAGAAGGCTTAGAAGCAGAAGTCACCAAGCTTGTTTCACTGCCCCCTGAAAATCTTTACTGGCTGGATAGTGGATGGCTTGTGACATCACTATTGTGACATCATATGGCTTGTGAATATGATGTTTCATTATTTTACTACTAAGAGTATCCAGATGACATTCTGCCTTAGGCTGGAAGCCTACACTTGTAAGGTCTATTCAAATATGTTATAAGCACCAGGCAGGGAAATTTCCAGAGAAGAGAATTCAGGAGGCAGCTTGCCCGTTCATAAGAGTCCAGGTGGAACAGGGGTTTTACACATGGGGCTGCTAAATGCAAGGTGAGTTTGAACCACCAACTGCTCCTGGGGGAAAGGTGAGACTGTCTGTTCCCACAAAGAAAGAGTTAGTTTCAGGGACCCATAGGGGACAATTCTACCTTGTCCAATACGATTGCTATGAATCAAACAATTCAACAGTAGTTGGCTGAGCCCTGGTGGCCTACTGATTGTGTGTGGGACTGTGGCCCACAGGGTTGACGGTTCAAATCCAACAGCAGTTCTCCAATTCAACGGTAGTAAGTTTGGTTTTATACTGCCTCTTCATAATCAGGCTGTTGTGAGCATTTAGTAAGCTCCGCTAGTGTTAGGAGCAGTCTATTTTGCTAAAGGTAGCATGAAAAAAAATATTTCAAGTTTTAAATATCCGCAGCTCACTAAGGTAAGGAGGCCATTAAAAGGAACAAACAAGCAAAGCAAAGGCATGGAAAGTAAAACTCTTATGGTGTCAGCTTAACCACTGAGTTACTTGTAGTATACTCAGACAAAATAATAAAACATCATACAGTAATCACAAAGAATAGCCTTTACGAATACAATAACATTGATACAGCTCCAAGAAACACTGTTGAATGAACCTGGATACAATGAAAATCAAATTGTGTGTGTGTGTGTGTGTGTGTATAGGAGGGAGAAGAATTTCACATTGATATATCAATGCAGCTATGTATTGGATGTTTAATAAATGCATATAAAATGTAAGAGTAGGGGCTGAACCCTGGTGGCATTGAGTGCGGGACTGTGGCCCACTGGCTTGGTGGTTCAAATTCAGCAGCAGCTCTGCAGGAGCAAGGCTGAACCTCCCACTCCCACCAGAGGGCAGTGATACCCACACACAAAATGTAATAGCAAGAGACAGATCTGAAAGGATAGAACATCCTCTTAAAAGTAGCCTCATCAAGCCCTGCTGGCACAGTGGTTATAAGTCAGGTTGTGACCCCAAGGTAGCTTCATCATTTTGGGGTGGCCATCCTTCCAGATCTCTGCCTTACTTGCTGGCAATGAGTTTTTTGGTTTCAAAGCAAGGGAAGTAAAATAGGAGAAGGGAACTTGAGTCTCAGTAACATCTTTTTTTTTTGGGGGGGGGGGGGAGCCCTCTGGTCAGAGTAGGAAGCCCACCCTTGCTCCCGGAGAGCTGCTGCTGGATTTGAACCACCAACCCTGTGGGCGGCAGTCCCGCACACAACCACTATGCCACCAGGGCTCATCCCATCACGGACATCTTAATTTCAAATTTCCCCCCAACTTCTTGAAATTATAAGTACATGACCACTTTGAGATACAATTGCCGTCCCATAATATTCATCCTATGAAGTCGCACAAATCAGGGAACTTCGGATGTTCACTAAATTGTACAGCCATCATCACAATCCATTCTAAAATGTTTGATTTACCCTCTAATGCATTGATGTAAAGAGTAATAGCCTTTGCCATGGCTCTGCTCGGTGCTTGCCCTCATGAGGAACTCGGTGAAGAAATGGATGCTATTATAAGAAAGTGTGAAGAAATCCGATGGTACCAAGCAATTAGAAAAAAATAGCATCTGGAGTCCTAACGTCTTGTCTGAAGACAAGTAGCCATTCTAGCAGTGATCTAAGGGAGGAGTCAGCTGAATCCACTTGGAAGCAGCACACCAGCCTGTGTGATCCATGGATTATAAATTGTAAAATCCAAACCCAGAGGAGGGAGTGATCCAGTTTGGTGAATGATATCCATGTGCAAGGTTTCCATGTAAATTGAGACTCCATTGAATTCCCACTGACCACAGTCTAGGAATGTGCACAGTAATAAAAGACAAAGCATTCATTGTAAAGTGGATTTTACCAGTTGTAGTTATGTTTTGTCATTAGATTGCCTTTCTGGGCCCATTTGGAATTTATTCTGGTTCTCTAATAATTTAGCTTTTTTTGGATTGAGTTTTTTCTCTGTTTTATTTGGTCATTGTTGCTGGGTCTTTTTGTTTTGTTTTGCTTTGTTTTGGGTTTCGGGTGTTTCTCTGTGTAGGGAAATCAGGATGGATGGGTCTATGAAGTCAGCAGTTGGATTACTAATTACCTAGGTGCATAGAAGGGGCGGGTGAGGGGGGGAATGGGGAGTCCACAGCAATGGGAACGGGAAGAAGAACATGTTCCAAAGTTTGATTGTGGTAATGAAAGCACAATCCTTCTTAATATGATCAAACTAGTCTGCTGAGCCCCGGTGGTGTAGTGGTTGTGCGCAGGATGCGGCCCACTTGGTTGGAGGTTCAAATCCAGCAGCAAGGTTGGGCCTCCTACTCCCACCACCAGAGGGCAGTGATGCCCCAAAAACGAACCAAAAAAAAACAATATGATCAAACTAGTCAATTGTATGATATTAATTATATCTCAATAAAACTTTTATTTTTAGAAGTTAGAATCTTGGAAACCCACAGGGGCAATTCTACCTTGGCCAACAGGGTCACTACGAGTTGGAACTGATGTGATGTCAGTGAGTTTGGTTTTCTTTGTTGAATAAAGTGACCAGATGTCCTGCTTTTTAACAATTTAACCATGTCCTGCAACATTTTAAAATTAAAATAAATACATTATAATACTATTTTTGCACTGAAAATTTTTACTATGAAAGTTTTTGTTGCTCCATATAGACCAAATTTTTAATCAAGAACCTCCCCCCACCTCCCGGTGTCCCACTTAAAATTACTTTACTGTATGTGGAGGTCATGTACTTGATGTCAATTTATGACTAGGATGTAGGCGTGGAGTGTAGCCTGTTAATCTGGAGATAGCCAATGAGGCCTCTATGTGGGCATAGCTTTCTCCTGAGAATTCTAGTATGTCTTTCAGTATTTCCCAATTGGAGAAGAGAGACTAGACTGAGTCTCACAGATGACGAACTACTGACAAGGTGAGATGACAGCATGCTGAGCAATCCTGACTCCCGGAGAATGGAGGCGCTGGATGAGAAGCCACTTGGGCTTTCCCCAATGGAACCAGACCTCTGGGGCTGGAGAAGCCACAGAGAGACCCCTGCCAGCGCTGAGATGCTCCCACCACCAATGGATACTGTTGATGGACCCTGAACCCTGGAAACTAGGAGCCATGGGGAGACCCTTGCCAAAGCCGGGACGCCTGTACTGCATGTGCTTCGTGAGTCAAAAGGAGACTTTATAGACTGATATCAGACATATGGGCTAATATCGGACTTATGACCTTGGACTGGGTTGGGATGCTTTCTCAATGTTCCATTCCTCTTGTCTATAAACCTTTCCCTTATATCCATATGCTTGATTATGAATTTGTTTCTCTACCCAGATTAACACACTGTTAAAGAATCAAGGTGAGATGTATCCTTTCAGCCTCTACCTTACTAGACGGCATGACTATTCATCCTTGTTGTTCTGGTTTGCTGAAAGGTGAAACCCCAGCTCCATGGGAGCCAATACTCTGCAACTCCATTTTCTGACGGAGTGCTGGCAGGAGTAAGAGATCTGCTTGGACTCTTCCAAACACAGTTAGATTCCAGTTCTAGGCCCGGAATCTGGACCAGAAGGGCAGCTCTTAGCTTATCCTATAGACTCACTATGCGTCTGCATGGACTGGGTGCAGAGAATGAAGATATAGCCTACAAGGGGCCCTGGGGCCAATGGGGTGGAAACTCTCAGCAGTTACCCATGTCATTGGCAGTTCCACTCTACCAGCTTCTCTGAGGGGAGAAAATGTGGCAACGTCCTCATACAAAAATGTACAGCCTTGGAAACCTGTGGGGCAGAGCGCTTCTGTTCCATATGGTCTCTATGAATCAGAATCTCCTTTAAGGCAGCAGGCTTTGCTGGTTTTGGTTTTGCTTCTCTAGGAAAATCCAGTTTCCTGAGTCCTTTCATCTGAACCCCTGACTAAGCACACTGCTGTTGACCTTAAAGTCTAAAACCAAAGTTCACATCCTGATGGTCCCACATGTACTAATACATTGCTGATAGCTCGGGGTAAAAACAAAACAAAAAGAGAGATGTTAAGTGTTTAGTATAGTAACATATCCCTCCTAAACCACAGACAAAAAGTTTATGCTATCAAGTACAGAGTATTTCAAACATGTAGGACAATACAAAGATTGATATACTATCTGCACACTTACCAAACAGATTTTTAAAATGTTTTCATCTGTCAACTATATGCATGTTTAGGAAACCCCCCTGTACACTCTCTTTATCTCATTTCCCAAGTGCCTGGTTGCTTCAGAAGGAAACACTTCAGAGGTCATGTGTATCTTGTTCATATTTTTAACATGAAAAAAAAAAACACTGTGGAAAAGAGTTTGGTGTACTTTTCCTGTGAGTGGCCAGAGAGCAAATATGTTAAGCATTTTGGGGTCATCCGGGTTCTGTCACAACTACTCAACTCTGCATGGAAGCACCCGTAAGCAATAAAAAAAGGAGCAAGACTGCATGTGTTCTCAAAAGACTTTACTTTTAGACAACACAGTTTGAATTTTGTATAATATTTTTTTATATATCATGAAGTCATTTTCTACTATTTTCTCCCCTGAGTAATTTAAAAATGCAAACATTTTGGAAACCATAAAAGATAGAGATCAGGCTATATTGAGAGGTGATTTACCAAGTGTATAAGCATATTGATTAACAATTTTTTCTTGTGACTTTAAAGGTTTCATTAAAAAGAACTACTAGTCTTTATTTAAAAGTTTCACTGTTCAAAAATATCTCTATAGTACCTATTCTCATGTCAGACACTTCTAGTGTACTAGTAACAGGGAAACAAAAGTTTACCTTACATAATTGACAATTAAACAGTGAGAACATATTTAAGCTACTCACTGAACACCCTTATATTGCCTTTTATTCTTGTCTAAAATGCTATGCTCCATTTTTTATGGCCCAAAAACAATGTCTTGGTTGATTAAAGACAATAGTTAAAACTGCCAACATGTTCTGCCAGTTCCCATGCTACTTGTTTCTTGACCTGTAAACATCACTCTGTGTTCCTTTTGTCTTCTCTTATGGACTCTATCCCATTGTAGTTCTTTCAGAAAGGATTTCATGCCACCTATGTTGCAAAGATTGGTCTCCCCTCTTCGGCAGCAAAGAGGAGTGAAGAAAGCCAAAGACATACAGAAATGATGTGTTCACAGAAGGACAGACTGCCACAGCCCTGAGACAAGTAGAAGATGCCCAAATTTCACTGCTGACCATGCTGAAAAGCATCACATAGGAGGTTCTGCATAGAGCGAGTGAAAAATGTAGACAAGTCTCCAGGTTATCAAAAAGACTGGGCTTACTGGTCCAATAGAGGACTGGCGGGACCCCCAGGACAAAGACCCTATGTGACCCCACAGAACTGGACTTGACCTCACCTCTGTGATTCAAATCTTAGCCAAACAGATCTGTAAGGTGAACAATACCTCAGAGAAGTGCAGACTCCTTAGAACAATTAACCCCACATGATTAAAGGGTAGCTTTTGCCTAGGCATACAACTCAGTAGACAGGGAGGGTGAGGACAGAAAGACAAAGGGGCATGGTAAACACTGGGAGGGAGTGGGGAGGGTGCTGTCACATTGTGGCATTACAGACAAGGCCACGAATCAAAATGTAGTGGAGTATTGGGTGAAAAGCCAGTCACCCAAGTCACTCACCCACTCAAAAAGTGGGAAGCAGAAAGCAGCAAAGTGGATCAAACCGACTATTCCACTTATCTTGGAGGCCTGGTGGGAGACCTGGTGGCACTCTGGGTATTACTTTGGGTTGCCAAGAACAAAGTCAGCACTTTGAAACCATCAGCCTCTCCTGAGGAGAGAGAGGAGGCTTTCTACTCCCATAAAGCTTTCGTCTCAGCAAGCCTAAAGGGCAGTTCTGAGCCAGCAGGGACTCGATGGAGTGAGGTTTTGATGATGAGGTGTCCTGGTGGTGGGCTGAGGTCAAAGTTGGACTGCTGATCCAAGGTTGGGATTTTCAAATCCCCCAGCCACTCCTCAGAAGGTGAGACTATCAGCTCCCATAAAGATTCACAGCCTGGGAAACCCTTGACTGGGTGGCGATGAGTCCGGATTGACTTTATGGAACTGAGTTTGGTTTGGGGAGGAAGCCCGGTTTCACAAGTTCAGTACTCAGCTGTTCAGTGGAAGATTGGCAGGTCCAACCTCTTCCCTGGCTCGGTGGGTGGAAGGAAGAGCAGGGCACCTGCTTCGGTAAAGATTGGCCTCCCCAAACCAAACATTTGCTAAGGAGATGATTCCGACACAGAGCAAGCCCACCGTGCAAGGTAGACCGTCCCATCTCTGTGCAGCACTGTCACCTTGACAGAAGGGATTGCCTCATGTTCTCCTGTAAAGGATCGGGTGGATTCAAAGGACCAGCCTTTCTGCTCAGAGCTGAGCTCTGAGCCACTTTGCCTCCAGGGCAAACCCCTGCAGAGATCCCAACCAAGACCACCCATGAGAACAGTTCTACTCTGTGACCCGGACTCCTTGAGTACTAACCAGCACCAAGCAATAATACATCATAGGGACAGCCGGAGATCTCTAGGAGCCCAGACATTTCTATCAAAAGTCTTATATATATCTAGTTGAGTGTGATGTATTTATTAGTTTGTAAAACAGTTCTGTTACATTGAAGTTGCATTATAATGAGAGAGAGAGAGAGAGAAGTAGTTCTAAGAGAATATTTTCATCTTTTTGCCATTTGGCTTTCTGCTCTGAAATATTTATCCTAATTTTGTTTTTAAAAACACCTTTTTCAAAAAAAAAACAAACCAAAAAACACCATTTTCTTTTTTCAGGAACAAAATATATCTAAATGTGTGTGCTAGTTTCAATTATCTAGCTCAATGAATATAAACATATGCACATAGAAGGGGACTTTTAAAAGTTTGTAGGGGGAGGGGGGAATATTATCTTTTCATTCCTTAGGTGCTCAATGACAAGATCAATACTTTTTTGGGGGGGCATCACTGCCCTCTGGTGGTGGGAGTAGGAGGCCCCGCCTTGCTGCTGGATTTGAACCTCCAACCTTGTGGGCCGCAGTCCCACGCACAACCACTACACCACCGGGGCTCAGCCCTTTAATTTTTGCTTTTTTCTTTTTAATTTCGCTATTCTTTTTTGGAAGATCAATATGAAGAACACTCCTACTGCCCAGCATGCCTTTTCCTTGGTCCTTTGCAGTCAATCTCACAAGGCAATTCCTACTTTGACTTTCATCACCCTAGATTCGTTTTGATCGTATTCATTCTTTGCTGTTGGACTCTTTCAGGAACATCATTCCATACAGTCATTATCCTGTTTGATCAAGCCACTCAGTCACACTTTCGAATTGCTAGGAAGCATTCTGTTGTTGACTATCTACATATTCTTTTTTTTTTTGGTTTTTTGGGCATCATTGCCCTCAGGTGGTGGGAGTAGGAGGCCCAGCCTTTGCTCCGTGGAGCTGGAATCGAACCTCCATCCCAGTGGGCCGCAGTCCCGCGCACAACCACTACGCCACTGGGGCTCAGCCCGACTATCTACTTATTCTTGTTGATGGATGTGTCCAGTTTTCACAATTAGGGGAAAGAGTTGTTACAGATAGATAGTCTTATAGTGACTTTTTAATTGCCATGTACGGTTGGTTCTCCAGGGAATATGCCTCGGGGTACAGATCAGGGCAATCGATGTTTCACTTTCCCCCACTTTTTTGCCCAAAGGATCGTCTCACTGCTGCATCGGGCGGGTCTGAGGATGACAGTGGCACACAGGCTCCTCCTCGCCTGTTGGGCTTGTCCATCTCTTTCACAGTCACCTCTCCGGGGGTGTTTTAGTCGCATCTCTCTGCCGTTTTCATAAGTCAAATATTGAATACCATCGAGAGCATTGTCACTTGCTTATTTGCATTTGAAGTATCCTATTTTGATGGAGCCTTTGGCACATGTTAAAGATCAGGTAATCCGTGGGCCTCTAACTGACATGTTATCCCTTTTAAATTTTTTCGTTTGCCATTTGAGTCCCTTAACAGATACACGTTGCCAATATCTTCGAGTGTCTGCCTGAGAAGGAACCCTGGTGGCCATGTAGGCGACTACTCATTGGACTGCTAATGAAAAAATCAGCAGTTCTAAGTCCACCAACCACTTAATTGTGGCTTTCTCAGAAAGCCACAGAGGCAGTTCTGCCCTGCATTATCGGGCAGAGTTGGAATCGACTTAATGGCGTGATTTTGGAGTGTGTGGGGGTTTATGGCAGTTGCCCAGACTTTCATCACAGTCTGACTTGTCAACATTTTCCTTTATGCTTAGAACTTTTGTATTCTGCTCAAACATTCTCTGTTTGATTCACAGTTGTGAAGATGCCTTCTTGTGCGTTCTTTGGTTTTTATTGCTCTTATTTTCACATTAGATCTTGGTTCTGTCACAACCGATTCCTTTTGTGCTTTTCATGACCCGTCTTTGGCCCAAGAAAGCCTGCATGCTCTTTAGTTAATGTTTAAAGCATCACCACCCTTCTTACACTCAGGCAAGAGAAGCTTCTGCTTCTGGGCCTATGGCTTAGAGAGTTCCTCATATCCTAAACACCCCAATCCAAAGGGGCATCTTGGTCACTTCAGATAAAATTTGAACTGGGTGACTCTGTAAACCAAAAACAGGCACTTTTCTGCCTCGCATTTTTCCAGCCTGAGCTAGACGCACTTGATCTTGCCCTAGATCCATGAAACAAATGGTGCCAGCCATTTGCGTGTGAGAGAGACAAGCTTTGGAGTGCAGGAAGGGTTTGAGTGGCAGAAGTGCTTAGGTAAGAGAAAAGACAAATTAATTAACTTGTCAAAAACCCCTGCTAAGCATGAATGCAAAAAATTCTTGCATAACAATGTATTGTTTCCCAGAGCACCAAGCAACCATTTGTGTGTGTGTGTGTGTGTGTGTGTGTGTGTGTGTGTTTCTGGTATTTTCTCTTGCTATGCTCAGTGCTCCAATTCATGGTTCTGAAGATCCCCATAAATTAGCACCGTATTCTCTAATGCTATGGGGTGGGGTGGGGGAGGGAGGGCGGAGAGAGCAGTTTGTAAGATTCAACAATTTCTTTTACCCTTCAGTTTATATTTATGTACATGAAAACATTGCAAATGTGAGCCCTGACACAATTCTTTCATTGGCAAAGAGATGAACATCAAATGCAAGGTCTGTGAATAATTTAACAAAAATACTGACCGAAGGTTGATGAAATCATCTCCAGAATTTGATAAAGCTTTCATCTTGATTTGATTTTGATGAAACAACTTGATAGTAATACTCATTTCATTTTAGCATTTAGATCGGATGGATCTCTTTGAATAATCTAGGAAAACAAACCCAAACTTTTTTTTTAATGTGAAAAGTGACTTTAACCTTTTTTTTGTTTGTTTGTTTGTTTTGGGGAGGGGCATCACTGCCCTCAGGTGGTGGGAGTAGGCGGCCCAGCCTTTGCTCCGTGGAGCTGGAATCAAACCTACATCCCAGTGGGCCACAGTCCCACGCACAACCACTATGCCACCAGGGCTCAGCTCTTAACCTTTCTTTTTACATTTTATTGGATCCATTTTCTTTAGAATGAATGAATGAATGAATGTTTATTCAAAATTTGTCTATCTTCCATTACAAATCTATACTTTAAAACATATTCGTGAATAGAGTATAAACATTGAAACCATGTACATATTAAACCATGTATTGCTTTGAAATAAAAAAATAGATTAAAAAAATAAAAGGAAAATCAGTCCATTTAAGAAAACAACAAAGGGCTTTGAATAGTGTCTGGTAAATGGCGGGCGTTCGGTGACTATTAAAGTTTCCTCTGTCACACCCACGTTCTCTCTGCTTTTAACTTCACATCAGATTAAACATCATTTACTCCCCACCTCCACCCACCCCCCCACCCCCTTTCTTTCCCTAGTCACCATGCTCCAAATACAAACATACATATCCTGTTTGAAATTTATTGGCTTTTTGGAAACCAGCCTGCAAATTTGTAAGAAAGCAGAGCGAGTGGAATTGACGGTAGACATTAGAGGAACTTAGCAGTGGCTAGAAAAGGAAAAAAAAATTTTTTTTTTAACTACATAAAAAGATCACTTACTCAAGATAGCTAATACTTCTGGGACTATTCCCATGTCCAGCGTTTGCCAGACACTTCTTGGCCGAGCGAGAAGGCCTGGGCATTTCCTAAATGTGGTTGGGATCACAGGGAAGCTAACTGGCTCTTCCTAACGCTTGGACTTACAGGTTGAGCTGCCAGCCCTCAGCAAAACCAAACGAAAGCTTCAGGAAGTGAATCCTACTGGCCACATCCGCACATCCTGCAGCACATGGCACCTGGAATGTTTTAACAGCTGGAATCCAATTTCTACAGAAAAAATTAAATTTGTTATGGTGTTCATCAATTAAAAAAAAGAATAGCTAAGAGGATTAGATATTCACTATGTGCTAGACACTAAGGAAGAAGCCCTGGAAGAGCAGTAAGATAGTAGGTAAGCATTCGGTTGTACCCCCACCCCCACACCCCACCGTCCGAAGTGTGGCAGTCTGCTTCCATAAAGATACAATTGGGGCTGAGCCCCGGTGGCGGAGTGGTTGTGCGCGGGACTGAGGCCCACTGGGATGGAGGTTTGATTCCAACGGAGCAAAGGCTGGGCCTCCTACTCCCACCACCTGAGGGCAGTGATTGCCCCCCCCCCCCAAAAAAAAAAAAAAGATACAATGTACCACTTCCAAAACCCTCCGGACAATTTTGGTCTGCCCCATGGGTCCTTGGGTGGCAGCAAAAATGCTAAGTGAAGTGACCAGATTTTAACATTGGTAAAGCGGAACACCACTGATGGGAACTGGGGGTCAGCTGGTAGAGGGGGTATATTCCCACGTTCGTTCACCGGAATGTGACAAGTGACACGGAGGAACTACATTCTGAATTGTATTTGATTCTAAATACTTTAAATAGTATGCCTCATCAGTGATGTTCTTAGCCTGTGAAGGAATTCACTCCAAAGCCTGGTTTTGTGATTGAGCTGGGTTTTTATAAAGGGCAGAAGTTTCAGGTTTTACAATCACCGAACGCAAGCAACTCATGAGATTGCAGGGCCAGAGAGACTGAAAGGTCAGCGGTTTGAACCCAACCCCCAGAGGACTCTTGGAAGAAAGGTCAGAGAGACCATGGCACTGCTGAGGGAGCGGAAGGCAGAGGAGTTCCTGGAAAAGAGGCTGGTGGGCTCTAGGTTCCAGCATTTAAGACCTTTGGCTGGTCGACGGGCCTGGCTGATCCCACTGATTGTATTAAGCCCACCTGGCTAGTTTGGGCCAAGCCAGGTATACTGCCCACCTGGCTCGAAGCCTGAATTGGCACATGCCCCTTCTAAAGTGACCAGACGCGACGCTTTTGGCAGGACAGTCCTCATTTTAAACAATTTTTCCCGCATCCTGTGGCGTTTTTAAAAAGTCTAGTCTTTTTGGAAAGAATGCACCACAAGCTAGGGAACAGGGGAAGGGAATATACTCCCTCTACCACCTCACCTCCAGTCCCCATCCATGGTGTTCCACTTTACCAATGTTAAAATCTGGTCACTTCACTTAGCATTTTTGGCTTCCAATTTCCTGTCAGGTGGGGTCTGGTGGTGTCTGGGTATGTAGAGGGAGAGCCCCTGGTTCCTGTCTCTAGCTACCTAACATTGACTACCCAGGAGCATGCATAAGACTGCTTGGCAGCCCAGGCTTGTTAGGGCTTTTCGATTCCTAGTCTTGGGAACTCCCACCAAAGGACTGGGTGGGAACATGTAAATACAGTGTAAGGGCTTTCCTTATCTGACTAGAATCTAGTCACTAGATATAAGATAGCCATCTCAGGAGCAGGAAAGGAGACTCTTAAGAGACCCAAGGGAGAAAGTTAGTCTGAGAACTCTGTGGAGAAAGTGCAATTCAACCAAGTGCACGAGGCTCAGGGGAAACTTGGGCAGACTGGAAAATCCCCAAAGCCACCCTTTGCAGTAGGCGGTTCTTGCTTGGCTTAACACTGCCCATCAAGTTCACAGCACCAAGACTGTGAGAGAGAGAGAGCAGCATTAGGAGTACACGTGAGTGCCTTTGCGCAAGAGGTTGGCTTGCAGAGTGAGGTGCCCTTTAGGTCTTTGTCACCAGGGAAGGGGCTTTGTAAGACTTGCTCCAGCTGGGCAGAGGCCAAGGATTCATTTGGTAGAGGTCAAGGAGCAGCAGAAGAAGAATTTTGTGGTAATGATGGAGAAGAATCTCTGGACAAAAGACCTCTGTCCTTAACATTTCTGATCCTGACTTGTACCCTATCACTTGCCTTGTAAGCCCCATGATTGTGATCATTGTCTGTGAGTTCTGTGTGGTCCTTGTAACAGATTACGGAACCCAGCACAGAAGCAAAGGCTTGTGGGTGGGACGGTTAGTGTCAGAGTAAGATAAAGAAGGCTGGGAGGGTGGAGGCTGGTGTGACCTCTGTGCTAAAAGAATCATCCTTGGACAGATGTGTACTTGGATTCTCCTTTCCTTTGTGTGTCCAGAAGGGATCAGATATGCATCCCCACCCATGTCACGAGGGCAACAGTCGAG